>LD349423.1:125213-142713 GCA_001465055.1 Ptychodera flava | reverse complement strand
ATCTTTTGACAAAATTAAGAACTTTAGCCCTCAAAACTGCAAGTCAGCACCATTTGAACAAAACTAGAATAGGAATAGGAATAGAAATGTACATACAAATGTCGATTTTTCTTGGACAAATGGTTTCAGAGATTTATGAAAAAATTACCAAAAACGGGAAGCAAAACTTTTCAAATATGGAAATGACAGATTTTTTCATTTTTCGGACAAATCTCATTTCAAGAACCTTGTTTACCAAATATCAAAGCTGTTTGATCAGCAGTTGGAAGAAGATATTTTACAAAGTACTAAGCAAAAAGGCCTTTAAGGTTTAAAGTCCTTCATCGCAATTATGACAAATCTGATATATGCCATCCCTAAACCAAACATAATATTAATTGGACTAGTGAATTTTAAGATGCTTCTTGAATGCAAAGAGTTCAAGGAAGACGATGAACAACAGCAGAGGTTTGTAAGGTGATATTGTATAATTACCGAAACATTCTTTCTGGCCAATACTGAATGGAGTGCTGTTTTTTGTAGGCGGTTGCGATGGACCTTGATGCCTCTGATGCTTGTGACTTTCATCAGAATAACCAGATGCGGTCCCAGAAAAACGTTGGGTTGACAATGAGCCGATTGAGCCTACCAATAATCCTGAAAGTAAAAGAACGTTAATACATGAATTAAACCATACGTATATGTTGGGCGGGGTAGGTCTGACCTTTAACAAAGGAAGTAAAAAAGTACGGGCTCAATTGGGCCATGATATAGATGCTGCAAAAACTCACCATGACTATGTTTCACGTCGGTGCCCTCAAAGCTAAAAAATTAATGACATGGAAATGAGAATATATCGCATTGATTCTCGTCAATGTAACATGAATATAAAATCAGGGAAATGTACAGCTGTGGGAAGCATTCATACCTATTTTTTTCGTGCACACATTTTTTATTCTACAGAACAATTTTGTTTCTTCGTGAAATTCAAAGGACGTAAAATTTGCACTTTATGCTGACTTTCGTATATGTTGTGTATAAAGTCATTTTCCAAACCGACTTGACGACAATCCGTGGCCCTGTGCGCTTCGATATCGATTTGTATGTCACTCGTACAAACAGATCATACATTAATGTGTATTACGTTAAAAATCTTTACTACTTGGTTATTATTCATTAATAACTTATAATTGTTTACCAAATGAACCGTTGCCCCTAAAAATGGTTGAATTCGGATGAATATGGAGGAGGTTCCCTCTCCTCTTAAACCTTTGGGGCTTACGAATACTTTGCCCCTCCCCAATTTCACTATTGATGAGCTACAATCGTTACCGCGGTTCGTAATATAAGAACAATGACTGATTATTAACACTTTCCATATGTGTGGTCACTTTCAAGTATTGCAGACACAGTATCCCACAGTCTATTGTCTATAAGAAACTAAATCCGGAGCTTGAACTCACCAACGCCTTTCCTAGACTTGTGCTTTGAGTTGACTTTTTCCTTCCCATTTGATTTCTGATTTGTTTGTCCAGATGACAGAATCCGGTCATTACGATATGCATAATCTTGACTCGAAGGAGAACCTTAAAGTTAACAAACAAATATGCGAATAAATATATACATGTAAATAAATAAATAAATAAATAAGACTATATACGGCCGTGCCCTTAAGTGGTGTTCTCGCTAATGTGTTTGAACTGAGACGGTGGCTCCCAATGTTTATTGTGAGGTAAAGTTCATAACCGTTGTTGATTGGTTGCAGGGCATACTAGTGTACACATGTTGGGTGACATTGTAAATGTCTCTTGCAATAACAACTTAGCTCTTCTGGTTTTTCTCTCTCACAACTCATTTGTAAGTTCAATACTCACACATTATGATTGATCCCCTTTTCCTCCACGATCAATCTGTCACAATGCTGTTGCTTTCACAAACTCACACTCACTGTATTAAACTCGCACTCGACTGTGCAAAACTTCCATGCACATGGATGCTCGTCCTTCAAAGTTCCACAACCTGTAACGACTGCACACAACAACGCTGCAACACACAAACATACTAAAATTCATTCAAAACATTTCATCTTACCCAGTGTTTGAAACTCATGCAAAATCGCTACTGGCCAAGCGGGCCAGTGACTTATAAAATTCACTGGCCCGAAAGGAAATCAACTGGTCCTGGGCATAATACGGAATTTTTACTTGAAGGGAAATACAGGGGCCCTGCTGTAGGTGGCTCAATATTCAAATACCTGTACATCTTTCTCGCTACTGATATTCACCCGCGAGGCGAGGTTCATCAAAACAATGCTGCCATTTTGACTAAACGAAATCTCGAACCTACCCCAACGTGACCCCAACGTGTAACAAATGGAAGATGTTGAGTAGCGCCAACAACCTCGCAAGTCGCGAGAAATGCGTAGCTGTAAAGGCTTTCGCTAAGTAATTTCACCGTTCGATCTTTTGAGATTTTACCTGCCAATTTTTTCCTAAATTTTGCGGTTTGATTACTTGAGAATTTAACAGAATAGGGTAAGAGTATTAAAAATTGCTGACCCCTTCTTTATTTAGAGCAGGACACTCGGGTCTGCTTCTTTCACAACTTACTGGCCCGGCATGAAAACAGCTGGTCTGGGGCTAGCGGGTTAGCGTGAATTTCGAACGCTGATCTTACCATCTGGTAAAACTATAGAGCCGCTGGGTCACTTTTGATATTCCATGTCTATTGTCTGGCTATATAACGTTGAAATTCTAGTTCATATAACACTTTTGTGTCACTTCATGCTTAATGATCACTGAGAATTTAGTCAGACTGTTTTCCGAACCAGAAGGGTCTCAGTAATCATGCGCAAAGGTTGTGATCTTGAGGGGGAGAAGAATGCATCAATGTCACGTTTGCAATCGATTTTTAAAATTGGAAACTGATGACACTGCTTGGTTTGCAAGACGTCAGATATCTAATAATAGGCTTTTTTTCCAAAATAAAAAATCCTCCGATTTTACCAATGTTTGTTTCAGGCATTTCGACAGAAAGCTTATTCACATTATTAAATTAAGTTATTTGGAAATGTCTGTTATATACCAGCTGATAGGGATATATGTGACCACCAGAGACTTAAACAATCCTTGAAATTTGTGTGATGCAATCTACTGTCTTCTAGAAACAGCAAATTAACTTACCGGGGTGTTTCCGTGGACTTCTACGGAGCTCCACTTGGTTTGCGAAGAATTTAGAACACTTTTGTTTTGATGTCCCCAGTCTATTGTCGTCATTTGATTGTTTGAATGATAATGCTGTACAAAAGTAAAACAAAAACATTAATTTATCTTATAGGGTGACCCCTGTTTTTTAAATGACACATATCAGTACTAATACATTAAAGCTAGGATTAATCTCATCAACTTCAACATACCGGAATGCTTCCGTGGACTACGACGTAACTCTCTACGATTAAGGGAATCATTCTTTCGATATTGTTTCGATAGCTCCACTCCGATGTCTCTGTTCGGTCTTAGAGATGATGATCCTGTAACATGATCATGATTTTGTATTAGACTACAGTTACTAAACTATCAAAGTGTGAAATGCTTTATCTATTGAAATCACGGAAAGAACAATATTTTATATGTTCAAATATGACTCGAGATATGACACCAAAAGGACAATTGCCATTTCAAGTAATTTAATGGTTTTTTGGGGTTTTTTTGCGGGACTAGGTTGCTCATATAAGCCAAAATGACAATGACTGTATAGTAACTGGGCAATTAATATAAATTATAAAGTAAAAAATATAAAAAAAGTAATGAAGCATAATTGAAAATTCCTAATAAAACAAATCTTAGAAGTTACAAAGAGATTAAATTACAGATACTCGAAGGTGGTGCTACATGCAGGGGTTAGTTATAAGTTTTAAGATGGCCGCCCTTTAAATTAACATGCATTTTCAGGATTTTAGATTCCGGGTCAAATTTACTTTCGACCTTCAGCAAAACTTGCAAAAATTTTATTTAACTTTGACTGATCATCTGTAGTGGGTACGCCTCTTCAGTTAACTGTTTATCATGGCAACTAACCGTTGCCTCTCTACTTAATGACGTTGCTTCAAGAGCAATGAAAAGTTTTATAGGTATAGAGTTGTGAAGATGTTAACCTATGATCTCTGAGAGAGCATATTCTGTGACTTTTTCTGTTCATCTTGTAATCACAAAATAGTTCCAATTGTGTTTTACATGTATGCTCTCTCTCTCTCTCTCTCTCTCTCTCTTCTTGATACGTTAATCAAAGAAACATACTGCCTGTTCCAAAGGCCGCTTGTAGTAATGGTTCCCCGCTTTCCATTTCCACATCGTTATTTTCAGAACTGTTTGCATTTACATCTTCATCATCCTCCAACGGAGAGTGCCCATTATTTTCCGATAACATTATATCTAATACAAAGAAAAATAATCAATCACAAATGTGACGTGCCAAACATTTTCATACTTTTTTCTTAATTTAAACCAAGAAATTGATGTTATTTGCCCAGGTTAACTTTAAAAATGTGTTTACCCAATGGATTTGAGATTCCAGAAGAGATGGCTTATTGACGTTAGGGTGTCAAAATATAATATTAATCCATGTAAGGTAAGGACTATACATTCAATATATTTTTCAATTGCAGTATACATGGTCTGAGAGAAAATTTCTCCATCTCGTTGGCTTCTTATACACTCCACTGGCAACACCGTACTAACCAATTCCACTGATCAAAAGTTAGAGATTGCTATTTAAATATTATAGTTTGCAAAAGACAACTTTCTGATCTTTTCTTCTTGGGGTAATGAACATCTCGCACATGGATATGCAGAGCGCCTGGTTTGTATTTCAACAAGAAAACTTGAAATTAGAACCCTTCTCTTACCTCTCATTTGAAAACTCACCTTGGAATGAAATATCATCGAGCGATTTTCCTTGGCATGATCCGATCTGTCCCTTGTCGATGGCTAGTAAAAGTTTAGCAACTTTTGTCATTTCTATTGTGGACTCTTGAAGTCGATAGAAATTTTTATGGACTGCTACTGAGTGGCCTAAATGGTCTGACAGCCACGATAATTGCATGTCATTTAGGTTTAAAATCTGAGACACAGTTGCGATATACTTTCTCATTTTGGTGGATGTTATTAAATTAGGTTTGCGTAGCCCAACTTCTCTTGCTATTTCTCGCAAACAGTCACACGCTCGAATATGTGAAGTCTTAGTGTTCTGTCTCCCAAAGAAGTATGTATTTTGCTCATGAATGCCTGCCATTTCACGTTGATCACAGAGGATTTGCATTGCTTGTTTGCAGTCTTCGGGTATCATCGCAGCAACCTTCCTCCCCCTTTTGCCGCGGGTATGAATCATGTCAAGCGTATTAAGCAGGTGTTTTTCCATCGCTGATAACGTTGTGTGTACTTCGTTCATTGAGTCTTTTTTCCAATCGGGTCTCTCAATGTAGGCAGACAACCTAGCAAGAGTAAACTTTACGTCAGTATCACAGACACTTAGAACACATTTGCTATGTTACCTAGAAATGCACTACATATTTTACGATCTTTCTCAAAGGCACATCAATAGATTCACCTCAATACGTGTATGAATACGATGTTTCAGATATTATGCTTTTCAATTCACAAGATAAAAATTATGTCAAACGCTTCAGCTGCAGTACCGTCTGAGGCGAAAAACGTACCTCTCTTCTGATTTCGCCATTGTGTTGAAATGTGCGTTTTTCCCTCTTCATGAAAATAAATACTTGCAAGGAATCTCCATATCAATAATAATCGTGAGCTGTTTCCGTAGTGGAAGGTAGTGACAACAAAAAATAATCGTTTACATTCCTTTCAACCCGTATTTCAACATGTATTCTCTTGCTATTTCGCTCGATAAAGTGATGGAAGTCAAAATGAGCGACATATGACAAATGATTGATTGCCCGGTTGCGTGTTCTGACCAATCAACACTCTAATATAACCATTTTTTACTAGGTGGAGGTTTTCATTATGCCTACTTAACCGAAAAGGGATATATATTTTGGGAGTTATGTGAAGATGTTCTGTTTACGAGCTTTCCCGTATTAGTTGCAATGACTTTGACAGTCTCGTTTTCATGAACAGGAAGATTATTAGGCAACGTAGAACGCAGAAGACTACCGTAATACCATATTACTTACATACACATTAATAATATCCTTCCTTATAGATAGTAAGAAAGTTCGTGGCCACTAAAATTAGAGATAATTTAAAAACGTTGCATAAAGAACCACTAAACCAGTAAAACATATCAGTTCTTCACTTCTTTCTATCAAACACATGACAGAATAGACAAGAGAATTCTTTGAAGGCAATTCATGCACTCACATGTTAATAAACGCAATACTGCTTCTAGTACACGTCAAAGGACACACTACAAGTGTCTGTGTTACAGGTATTGTGCTATTGTCCAGTAAAATACTCACGGCAATTGTTCCATCTCGCCCGTTCGCCGCCTATTGAACACCACCATTCGGGTTAGTACCAGAGATTGTAATCTTCTATAACTCTTTGGATTTGCTTGTGATGTCATCTCCTTAACACACTCTGCAATGTTTGCTTCGAGGAAGGACACCAATTTCTTTATATCACCCGTTTCTGGTAAATGATCGCCTTTGTTGTATTTTCGGGACGACATTTCGGCCTGTGCAGATGCCGCTACCTTTTCATGCCACTCTGTAGAGTATAATTCTAAGAACTTCTTACTATCACGCTCTGCTTCTATGTCTCCCTTTCGAATCGCCAAAGCTCTTTTTAATTCAGCAAGCCTTTTGATATTATAGCCCAACTTCAGAGATAATGACGGTTTTATATTGGTGCCCTGAGAAACTGTGTCTTTTGCAGTGTCTTGTCTATGACCGCTGGTTAGTAGCACTGCTTCTACCATATCATCGAAAAATTCTGGACGCAGAAATCCTTCCATATCATTAACATCAGAATTCAGCTTCTTCAGGTTTTTTAGCAACTTTCCGGATTCTCTCATTTTTTGCGAAACATAGTACTTGCGTTTGTTACTGTCAACGCCACAGCACTTTTGAAGCCAATTTTCTCCAAGACGACAAATGAGAGAGTCTCCTTTTGCTGTTTCAGTTATATCGTCTGTTTTCATGCCACTTAATATTTTGTTTAAGGCACTACTTACTGAGGAATCCTTCTTACAAAGGATGTCGCTTTCGTATTTTAAATCGGCAGAGCTTTTTATCTCGTTTTCGTCTTTTCTTGGGCAGACGCAGTAGTACCTTGTGTGTTTACGGAGATCATCTTTGTGATAAAAGCCCAGACAAGCGGGGCATGGGCCGTAGGCTTTAATGTCAATGATCTTCGTTGGCCGTCGAACTAAAATGAGCTCTCCGCGACCTTCTGCCTTTACTCGTTGGTTATGGTAAAAGTTCCCCCTGTTTCTTAGCAAGTCTAGTCCTACGCATCTGTCCGAAGAATTTATAGGCCGTGAAGCGATTTTTGCGACATCGATTTCTTTTTTATGTACTGTGAATAAATGCTTGCTTATTTTTGTAACAAGCTTTCCACAGTAAAGGCAGGCTTGGTGTTTATTATAGATTCTCTGTCTCACAGCTCTACTGCCAGATTTTCTTTGCCGGTCATTGGAGCTATGTTTCACTTTTGGAAAGAAGATTCCATCGGCCATGTCAGCGCGTTCCACACTATTTTCACGTCTACGGGCCTTCGATGAATTATCGTTTCCTTGTAGTGCAGCTCGTCTCTCTTTCTCAAATTTAGGAGAATGTGAAGAGTGCTTTTGTTGATGAAGGGAATTCTCACCAGGTCCGCATTGAGTAGATTTCGATGTAGAACATTTAATGCCTTTTGATACGTTATTCATGTCTTCATAATTATTATCATACACGGGATTATCATTACCATCATAATCATCAGCATCACTGCAATCATTGCACCTGTTGGATGTACCCCCACGACCATCATTGTCATCATCGCCATCACAATCATCAACACCGTGTATGCTGTCCTCTTCCTCTTCCTCTTCCTCTTCCTCCTCTTCCTCATCCTCTTCGTCACCCCCCTCCTCATCATTATCACCATTACCATGACCATCGTCGCCGCCACATCGTACCTTTCCATCTTCAAGATTTGTTTCCTCACTATCATTATCATCAATGTCTTCTCTGCTGCAGTTCCTTTCACTGTCGGTTGGGGAATAATCTATACTGCCCTCTGGAGAGTCATATCCTTGTGTTTCGCAATTGCTTGAATGATTACCTACATCTCCGTGACTTGGTGTAATTTTGTGTGCATTTTTATTCTCCTTATTGCTTTTTTCACATCTATCATCACCCTCCCCACTTTCATGTATACAAATGTCCCGTTCTTTGATGTTCTTACTGTCTAATTTTCTTGCTGAGATAGTATTTTCCGTGTCTTTTACACCTGCTGATGACTTTTGGTAATCCAGTGCAAAAATATCTGAAAAACATGAACTGCTGGTCTCACTTTCATCTCCAGATACTTGAAGAATGTCTTCATAGTCTTTTTGGGTAGTTGAGGAAACCGAAGGGATCGTTGGTATATCGTCTGACAAATCACTGCTCTCACAGCTGCTGTCAGTGAAACTATATACATCTGATTTTGGCAGCTGAAACGTCGGGTCTTCATCGGATTCTGAGCTTAAAGAGATGGTATCATGTTCTGATCCGGGGCTGATGTCGGATTCATCTAAAGTATGAATTGAATTTTCACTCACGGGGTTGTTTTTATCTGAAGTCGAAGGACTGTGGGTTTTGAAAGTTTCGTTCAATTTTCCGCGATCGCATCCATATCCTTCATTATTATCGATCGTACTTTGAGCAACTTGAAGTCCTCTCTCGTCAGGAGCCGATACTCTTCGGTTTTGAACGACACGACAATCTTTGTCGTTCTTTAATTTCTTTAATTTTACTATCGGGGTCATTTTTGTTAGTTGTTTCTCCTCGACCTTCGCAAAGACCTTGCTCATCGTCGGAGTTGACACATCTGGACATGCATTGTCTTGCCAATCGTCAAAGACATTTGTCTTTGAACCAGCCTGAAATACTTCTGTATAAACCTGAAAGTGACACAAGCATGCTCCAAAATTATAGAATGTGAAAATAGGACACATGAATTCAATTAGCCAGTTTTAATGAATAGATGCCCAAAGTGAACAGGTCGTATATGCAACTTTGAGCAGTAACTGTATTTACTTTGATAATTTTGACAATATTTGTGAACGTAGCCTTGTATGTCACAGTATTTTCAAATGTACATAGCAAGGTTTGTCAACTTTGAATTGGTCAACGTACGCCATTTGTGATTATTTTGCTAGCTGTAGTTATTAATACAGATTTATGTGAATAAATAAAGCTACATCAATACATTGGAGGTTGGATTACCCATCAGACTTTTCATATATACATTATTGTTTTTTTTTCAACCAACAAACTGCCCGTAAAATGTTATCAGTAGACATAACAGACCTCATCTTTTTACATTAAAGAGTCAAGTTCTTTATTATGTTGCATGAATTTCATGATCGAAGAGCTGTATAACAACATTGTTGTTATCACTGAAAAAATACTACTACATTATTTGATTTGGCCTTCAACTCACACCTTTAATGACTCGTATTATTGTGCTCTACATAAAATCAACTACGACCATTCAAAATAAAAATAAACCAATGGATCATGCAATTTACCCCTTATACCATGTGATCTATTATATTTGCATCGTAAACAAAATTGCACAAAAAGTGACTCCAAATTCTCCTAAGACTGACAAACACTCGTGTTAACTTCAATTCCACAAAACACAACCCTATTCGAAAATCAGACATCCTTGCTAAATACCGTCATTATCATCTCTCAATAAGTTTTGACTAACAATGCTGACTTTTTGTTACACACTTCACTTTCCAACGTTTGCCCCTACAATAATACAACTGTAGTAATTCCAACGAGCCATCATATCAAATTTCAGAGCAATCAGCTCAACATTTTCAGAGAAGAGGTTAATTATCAGTGTTCTCCCTAGGATCAAGGGCAAGCATGTCGGATTTTTGCATAAAATTTACATAATTAATTTGCATACATTAACATATATTTAAATACATACACACACAAAAACAGTCACTGCAAATTGTAGTCATTTAATATGCCTTTTATTTCACTTACACTCTGCTGCATGAACATACATATCAGGGGCACCATGAACTGCAATAAATTCATACAAGAGTCCAACTTCAGTTGTAAAAATTCAACTCGTACTCTCCTTGCATGGAGAAACATTTGCGATGAAACATTGCGTCACTTGTTTAAGAAATTATACAGAGCAACGAAGCCACACAATCAGGGCTGTGTACCCCAGCGAGTTTTTGAGCACATATAACACGTTACGGTCACGGTCCAAATGAATAGAGGAACTGTTACGGTTTACCATAACAGAAAATTCAGACGTATTTACACGGATGATCGTCACCAAAATCATGAAACACCTGTCGTTTTAATAACTTGCCTCCTTAGCGAACCTGAAACGAGACCTGAACTTGAAAACAGCGCGAAACGCTCAAAGCCCACACATCGACCGCCATCTTGGAAATCGCCCGACCTGTTTACGTCACATGGCACAGTAGACATCATTTCGCGACCAAAAAGTTAATCCAAACTTTTGCTCTGATACTTTCACCGTTTGTCTCAACAACAAGAACAGAAAAATAATTAAAATACAAATTTACATTCGCAATGCTGCCATGGAGATTTCATGTAGACTAACCGTCATCAGGTATAGACGCCTTATAAACCTTTTTTGAGGGTCGCTATTTTGACCGATAGCTTTGACCACCAGCATTTTCACGGCGTCGACGTCACTGTAAATGCCCCCACGATAAACGGCCATTAACACGGCGCTCAACCAACATGATCAAAGTCACGGCCACACCGATGTGCTGCTCGTCCGGTGTTTTTCAACACCTATGTACGTGTCAATTGATTAATGTAGGCTCGTCAATTGACACGAAAAAGTCTATTCAGGACTAAAAACGATGTTGATAAGGCTAGTTTTGGCAGATGTCCCAATGAATACACTGAGCTGTCAAATGGGGCTGTCAATCAAGGGTGTTGGGAAAAATCTGAAGCGTCACGGCATTGTAGCAAGCGTCACGGCAATCAAGGCAAGCGTCACGGAGACGTGATGCTTGAAGGGCCTAGGGAGAACACTGATTATTGACGGACGAAATGCGCGCGGACAGATGATGAACGGATTGACAGATGGATGGACATCGCTCACAGCGAAGTTAAAGACAGGAAATTTTATGAAAGTGTATGTAAAGCCAAGATCAAATCTTTTTTCACAAACGAGGCATGTACTTACTTCAATTAATTTACCATGGCTGAGTTTGACCTTCTTGATGATTGACTCCGTGCTAATCGTATCAGTGTATGGTTTACGACCGCGGCCTTTCAAATAGAGTAGATGGTATTTTCCGTTCGAACCCTGCTCATACCACTGAACGCAAGCGGAATCTTCAGCAACCTGAAGAATTTTTCCAAGCCAACACACGCCGTCTTCGCCGTTCACTTGAACAACATTCCCAGGTTGAAAAGTGTCTCGACCTTGAAAAAAACAACCGTTTCAAATAAGGGACTAGACATAAATTACAGGGGGGTGGGCCGGTGTTTTTCAAAAACCACTGCATAAAAATTAGTAACCCTTAAAAAGTTCTTGCACAAAAATTAGTGACCCTCCCCCTTATCCGTGCACTGAAATAGGTGACCCTCCCCTGTTACTCAAAGCATTTCAAGTAAAAAAAAACGTTCTGAGTACCAAATGAAATCTGTTGGTTCCCTGAAACATGATAATATAAAAGCATACCGGTACATACATGGCCTAAACATGTGTGTGCACAGTCAGCATTGTTATTGTTGAAAGTTGCATTTCATTCCATACAAGAATTCCTTTGTCAACCAAAATATGCCCATAGGCAGCAAGACCTGTAAATCACTGGCAATTTTGACAAGATTGAGGCAGATACACAGCATCAAAATACTGGAAAATGGCAAAAAGGTCCAGCAGATGTGCTCTCCTATGATCAAACTTAGTCCCCATAGAAGTTTCTTGACCAATAGGCTGTTGTTCTCCTTCCATATCTTGAGAGAAGGACTGGCTGTAACTGTACAAGTTGGTCATCTACCAGGTCATCATCTTCACTTTTGTCTGCCTGATTACTGTCACTATCAGATGAGTTACCAACTTCAGCCAAAATGATATCACTCTCTGAGTCACCACTCACAGAATTCATTTCCACAGAGATGCTGTCATTATCACTGTCAGTGTCTTCACTGCCACCTCTGTTATTCCTGACCTCAGGTACTATGACAGACTGCACAAGACTTTGAGCGATATGGGCATTTATTAGTCTGAGTTTGTCCTTTTTCTTTAACTTCTTTACATTACCAAGATTATGTTCCAGAATATATTTGTTCAGTACTCCCACTTTTAGTGACTTTAATTGTCCTGCTTCATAAAATTGTTTCCAGTCTATATCTCCATATGATTTTTCTAGATTTTCTGCAGCCTGTCTCAGGTTCTGTGCTCTTCTTTTCTCCCTCATAGTTTTTAGGTACTGTAAGTGTTCTATGTACCTCCTGCCAAGATCTTCCTTTACTATGTACTTGTTTCCAAATGATATTATTGCATCACTTCTTTCAGTTGAGATTTCACCTGTCCAACAAAAATAAAAAAGACCTTGTGATGTACATATGTGAATTGCAATATTCACATAACAGATAGTTCAAAAACTTTTATATTATTATAATTTGCTAAAAAACACTTCCACTAAGTGAGACTGGTTTAACTGAAATCCGACATGATGCACTGTAATCACAAATATCAAATGCATATGTCAGAGTGAATGTGAAGTTTTCAAAACTTCAGTCCAATTGAAACCAACACTTATCCTAAAGAAACATTCAAGTATTTTATATAATTGATGTTTAAACTTAAACTAATTTCTGTCCTATAATTACCTAAATGTTTGTACTTATAGGACTTCTTCCCTAACTGCTCTCTAACCGCAGATAAGATCTTTAAATCTCGCCTCAAACCCCCCTTGGTCTATGAATAATTACCCACGATACACCAGTTTTAATCTGCAGCATATTGTGAACTCACTAGCACACTGCAATATCAACCTTTCCTGAAGGTGAAAGCCATCCAGAAAAAAGGGGTAATAAATCAAAAATTACCATGAGAAAATAACAACCAATGGAAATTACACCCACGGCAAATAAAAATACACACAAAACTGTGGGGAGGAAGTGCGGGAGCAAACAGGTACAGGTAATTATATGACAGAAATTAGTTTAAGTTTAAACATCGATTCTGTCACCAATTACCTACATGTACCTGTTTGTACTTATAGGACAAACAACAGAATTCCACAGACCTTAGGAGGCTGGGACAAATTATTTGCCTGAAACTACCTGTTGACTGACTGACAGCGGGCCAAGAGAATATAAACCCTCTAATTCCGAGGCCATGTCACGTAAATAAAAACTGATGAAGGAATTAGCTGACCGCCAAGTTCCTGCAAGAATGACTTCATCTGCAGGCACTCCAGTTGATACAGCCCATGATGTTGACAGGGCTCTAACCTCATGAGCGGTCACATTTGAAAGTCGTAAATTAGTAGAAGAACTTTCCGAATATGCCCAGCGTACAGCTGCAACTATCCACTTCGATATGTCGGCAGCTGAGCAATCTGTTTTAGGAGACGGGGGAATAGGTAGAAACAGTCTAGTTCTACCTGCTCGAAAATGCTCAGTCCATTTTAAGTACCAGCGGAGGGCACGGACTGGGCACAAAACTCTCTCCTGTGGTTCAGGGCCTGTGAGTGTGTCAAGTGCTTTGATGTTCTCGCTAAGAGCCGGCAGCCGGCGAAAATAGCCGTCTGGCAAGTCAAAAATGCACGTGACCTGCCGGCTGGTGTCACACTAGTAAAGTACTATATGTCGCATTTTCACTGAAGCCTTGCCCGTATGTCTGAAATAACAGAGAAAACGACGTTAAACTTGCCAAAATGTCCCGATAAAACTCGTACGTCGTACTTCCGTAAACACATACAATCTAGAAATGCATCACGTACTACGTACTAATCAGATTAAGCGTTCTTACTCACTCTTTTCAATGCATAGAAATTTACATAGAACAAGATCTCACCACGACGTAATCATTGCAGTGATTGGCCAATTTTGTTTCGCGCCCTCTAGCATGTTCTGAGCGGGTCATAGATCATGAGGTCAAGGTGAATTTTCTCAAACAACAAACGCAATGGCGCATCTGAAGGACGAGTGCGAGCGATCGGAAGTGTCAAAAAGAAATCTAACGATATTCAGCAGTACTTCACGAAAAAAACAAAAATTAGACAAAGGTAAACGTAAGTGAATCATGCGTTCTTAAAATGTACCAAGCGAATTTTTGTATTTGCTGATTGTACCGGGTATAATGTCGAGCTGATGCCATCAACAAGACAACATCGTGATCGTGCCGGACGATGCACGAACGATCAACGAATTTCGTTCACTCCGACGGCATCGTTTTAAGGCTGTCGTAAAACGAATTTTCATAAACTTGTCATGTGCTCGGCATTCTGTTTTATTTCCTGTACTTTATGGTGCTGGCAACAACAAAATAAACGGTAGCTAGCCCTGCGTACGATGCTGTGTGTTCCGCTACAGCTAATCGCCCCGCTCACCACAGCCCTGCAAAGACCCGTACGCAGGGTCGGTGACTTCAAATCCATTTTGGGACTTGACGTAAAAAGCCAAATTACTGCCGAAATTCAGCGTTCTTGGGCCCAAGTATCCCTGCCTACCTCAGCTACTCGATCGCTTCCAAAAATGCCAGTCTTTTATTCACTTCTCGTAAATAACCGTCCATGTCGGCAACTCTCTCGCTAGCCCTGCGTACGATGCTGTGTGTTAGCTGTAGCATCCATCGACGGTTATGATTACTGATAAAGGTACACAAAAAATGAGAAATGAGATGCTAAAAACCTTACTTTTCATACAATTTAACAACATCTTTGGTAATCAATTGTAAAGAAAATCAGGTGCTCAAGTGTCACCAAATAAGCACAATCACACATAGTCACCCCTTCCCAAACCCTCGCCCCGCTCGGCCGCTCCGCTCCCTCGCTCTTCATCAGCCACCTGTTATTTTATTTCTGCCGCCTGAAATAAAACTTAGAGATAACCCTGTGATAACAGGCTGCGCTACTGAATCCAGTGCTTGGTTCTTGGCCAAGACACCTGGTCTAGTGCGCAAAACAGCTTCCGTTTTGCTAATAGCCAGCAAGCCCTCGTCCATGCCAAAAGCGTGAATTTCACTTCTGTGTCTACCAGACGCCAGGGCTATAAGAAACACAGTCTTATATGTTAGAGCCTTAAGGCTATTAGTATGTAGCGGTTCAAACGGGGGCTCCTGCAGAGCCCGCAACACCAGTGACAAACTCCACTGAGGGACCAATTTTCTTCTCGCTGGTCTCTCAATCATGAAGTTTCTGATCATAGCAGAGATAGAACTATTATGACCAAAGTCCTCACCTCCTAAGCCTTTAATGGTAGCTGAAATGGCAGTACGACAAACAGCAATCGTACTGGGAGAAAATTCTTTGTCTCTAAAGAGGAAAAGAAAAAACTCTGCTAACTGTTCTACAGAGGCTTTGATTGGAGTAATCTTCCGTTCACCACGCCAATCACAGAACTTCCGCCATTTGTCTTCATAGGTTGCCAGAGTACTGGCTCGCTGTGGTCTGGCGATAATGGCGGCAGTTGCCTTGGAAAAGCCTCTCTCAATGAGGGCTTGCTCGACAACTTGAACGCGTGAAGGTGGAACACGCTTGGTTCCGGGTGAGTTAGAAGTGTCCCCTGGGATAACAGATCTTCTCTTTGAGGCAGTTTCAAAGGGAAATCTATTATCAGATCTAATAGTATCGGAAACCAAGGCCTTTTCGGCCACAATGGGGCTATTAGAGTTATGATTGTCCTCTCCTCTGCTAACTGCTTGAGTACTAGTGGTAGAAGTGGTAGAGGGGGAAACGCGTATGCTGTTATGTTCTCCCAAGACATTGATAGGGCGTCCACTCCTACTGCTCTCAGCCTCTGTGATCCAGTATCGGTGACACAAAGAGTGGGAGCTTGCGATTTTTGAATGACGCAAATAGGTCTATCATTGGAGTTCCCCAAATTGCAAATATCTGGTTCACAATGGTCTGAGGTAGTGCCCACTCTGTCGGTTGCACTAAGCAGTTCCACGATAGGGCATCCGCTATGTGGTTTCGTTTGCCTGGCAGATGCTGGGCTTGGAGACGAAGCGCTGAAGAGCTAAGAAAACGGCTTGCAGCCCCAACCAGTTAATGTACCTCCTGCCCTCGGCCACTGTCCACTGACCTGCATACAGATCGTCCAGATGTGACCCAATCCTGTGGTAGACGCATCTGTAAAAAGGAACTTGTCGGGCCTGACAGTTTTCAGCGAAACACCCCGCTGTAAATTTTCTGTGTCCTCCCACCATAGTAGGTGGTAACGCAGGGCAGGTCTGATAGGGATCGGATATGTTATGGCATGCCGATTTGGCCGCCACATTGACAGGAGGTACAGCTGAATTGGGCGTAAACGAAGTTGAGCCCATGGGACGATGACTATCATGGACACCATCGTCCCGATTATGCCTAATAATATTCTGGCAGGGACTGATGGCTGTGGGAGAATATCACGTATTAGAGACAGGAGTCTGTCTGTGCGATCTCGAGTCGGTGATACTATGCCTCTGTCTGAGTGCAGTCTCATCCCCACAAAAACCATGTCCTGCGACGGTGTCAGAGACGATTTCTCCAGACTTGGTATGAAACCGAGGCGGAGAAGAGTGTTCCAGGTCAACAAGAGATGCTCCAAGAGAATTTCCTTGGCCTTGTTGGGAAGAAGCCAGTCGTCTAAGTAAGGGTGGATTTTGACTGACTGCCTGTGTAGGAAAGCAACCACTGCAAGTACTACTCTGGTGAAAACGCGTGGTGCCGTTGCCAACCCGAAGGGTAGAGCCGTGTACTCGTAAACTAGTCCGTTTACTATAAAAGGGAAGTACCGGCGAAAATCCTCGTGGATTGCAATATGAAAATATGCATCCTTCAAATCGATCGAAATTAGCCAATCGACTTGTTCTATAGCAGCTAGGATCGACCGATTTGTCTCCATCCGAAAGGAATCTACCTTTAAGAAACGATTGAGGTATGTAAGGTTTAGGATTGGCCTCCACCCTCCTGTCTTTTTTGGCACAAGAAACAGGTGGTTGTAAAACCCTGGACCCTCCAGGGATGGGTTTACACGTCTTATTACATTTTTGGACACCAACTCTTGAACTGCTTCAGTGAGGTGCGGGGTCTGTGTTGTGTTGAGGGGGCGAAACTGTACTGGCGTACAAGCCGG
>LD349423.1:109501-125137 GCA_001465055.1 Ptychodera flava | reverse complement strand
CCTTTACTATATTCAATACCCAAAGGTCGTCTGTTATGGCTTCCCACTTTGGGCCAAATTGACAGAAAGGCCCTCCCACTGGAATGTCCGGTGATGGTAAGGACGGGAGGGGAGGGAGCCCGTCAGGATTGCTGGTTGGGGTGACCCATTCCCCCAGGAGTAGAAGAGGGGAAAAGTTTCTTAGCTTTACCCCGATTTGATTTGTTAAAAGGCCGAGCACACGATTTCTGTGACTGTGGGCATGCTTTGGCCCCTGTGGCTCCACCCTTAAATTTGTTTGTGGGTTTTGACACGTTAGTAGCTTTTGAACCACTCACTCTCTGTTTATTCCTTTCAAATAAACAAGCATTATTTTGGCACTCCTGGGTAGCCTGTTTGGCCAGGTCTGGTAAAGTGCCAGCAAACAAGTTCTTCGGGGAGAAAGGTGCTAATCTAGCCTTCCCGTTTAATTCATCAGACAACTGAACGGAGTGGCGACTCAAAAATGCGTCACGTTCAATAAGATGTAAGGCCACATGATTTCGGACAGCAAACTCAGAGAGATGAATCACTGAATTAGCGAGTGCCCTGAGAGACTGCTTAGCTTTATCAGGGAGGTGCAAAGCTTGCAATTCACGCACAGTTACATGTAACCCCAAAAGCCAGTCAATATATGATGCTGCATAGATGGTCATATTAACTGTGTCACCCAGCTGGCGAAACATTGGCATATCAATCGGAATGGTCTTAAAAGACGATGACTGATTATCCACAGTAGAGGCGTCTTTATCCAAATGCGGGAGTCCCCGGAAAAAAGAGAGGCATGAGTCTTATAATATTTATTTTTTAAACTAGACCTTGCCCATGGATACTTGCCAATTGGTAAAGGGTTAGAATCTTGTACTTCTCCTGTTACTTCTCTCCTAACTTTTTCGAGGTTTGAAGTGATAACTCGAGAAATGGGTAATGACCTGTGAGCAACCTGCTTCTCTGGGCCATTAGACAGTTCCGAAGCAGTGACTGACTCAATCTGAGCAGGTGCCTGAGGCTTAGAACAGTCACTACCAAAAGCTTCATATACCCAGGAAATGCACTGTGCAAAATTTGATTCCCTAGGTTTAGCTTGTGATTCTGCTATGCTAACCTGGTCCTCTGGCAAATGGGAATCATGTTCCGGTGCCTTAGCTATAGTCTTGCTAATGACTGATTGCGTGGTAATATTATCCGACTGATAACCCTCCAACTCAACTCATCAGAAGTCACACTAGCAATTCCAATAAACTGTAATCAGTGTGACTGCTAAATTATTTTGTCTGTAATTTGACCTTTAATGTTGATAAACTTTTGCATTCACAAACACAAGACCACATATACATGTCAGAGAACAATATTTTTCTCACCTTAACTGTTCAATCAGACACTCTGCATCCTTTATTAGCTCTTCAACAGACAAACCATCAAGTCTTTCATTATCAGCGGTATGGTTTTCTCTCCATCTCTCAACAGCTTGAGTCAACTGACAACACAGCCACCTAAGTCTTTTATGTTCATAATCATGAAATACAGTCTTGATCTGATGTAACACAGGCAACATCATCCTTCACGGTTGTATTTATAGATGATAGGAAGACTGACTGTTAAAAGTGCAGGATGGAAACAGATGTCAAGAAAAAATACTAAAAAAACATCAAAGACATTGCACTGACTTTTTTTTGCAGAACTGACACCTACAAAGTTTTACCTGATGATAAATACAAAGCTATCTTATGTAAACATCTTTTAATGTTGATTTGAATCTTTGGGAAAATGAAACACTCAGATACTTTATGAATTTATAGTTAAAGCCTCAGTAACTGCTAACTGGACTATACTACCCAATCTTCAAAGATACATTTTGTATTCTCATAATTAAATAATATAACCTCTGAAAATGTTCCCATTTCAATCACTGGCTGGATCTATAAAATTCAACCATTTATGCATACTTACTTGCTGGTGGCGGTGGCCATATTTGGCTTGCAAGCCAAAAATTATTTCTTTGTTAAAATCCAGGTTGTTTTGCAAATCCTAAGTCTTTCATGGTCACCCCCATTGGAAAGGATTTTTGAATAAGCTACATTTGATTTAAAAATATTTTGTTCAAAATGATATCACAAGATACATGTACAGCTAATAGAGCTTTAAACATACCTTTGAAGTTAAACAAGGAGTCATGGATTTGTGCACAAAATGTTGTTGATTGCTTGCATGCTGACATTCAGGTTCAAATAGGCCAGGTAATTCTCTCCTATTTATGAAATACAGGAAAAGAAAAATTTATTTAAACCAAGCAGAAAAATCCTACAAAAGAAAAGAATACAAGTAAATATACAAAAGTGGGATATGTGCATTTATAGGATGCACATAACGGAATATTAGGTTGGTCAAACTTCAAATTTAGTCAGCAGCATATCTGAACTAGCCACAGATGTCATTAAAAGGCCACTATCAACCTCTTTGCAATTTTTTTTGTGTAGTTTTGTTCTACATCCAACTTGACCCTAAGATATAAATATACTGTTCATAAACATAACCTGTTTTAAGTGTTTATGTGTGATGGCCATTCCACTGTACACAAAAAAATGACTGACAAGAAATTGCAGTGAATACACAAAACAAAATTTGTGAAAAAACGCAAAAAGTTACAGGTACTGTGTGGAGCTTCGATGAGATGATGCTGCTCTATAACATTTTCATGAGGTTGTGACATACACAGCTGACAGTAGCTGATCTCAGCCTTTGTCAGATCTGTGATGAGAAATCATAGTGCAGTAATTTTTTGTGATACTAACATATTACATGTACCGTATCTTACCTTAGCATCATGTAGTCAGAGGCCCACACACTTCCACTGCTGCCGATAAAATATTTTGGTCGAGTGACAACAACTGTTTGGTCTTGTTGACATATTACTTCTTTGCTTTCTACAAAGAACAATTTGAATACAATGTAAACAAAGAAAACTTATGTCTGATCAATCACTAGGGTATTTATGGAATTTGAACCAGTCTACCGTACAATAACGTAGCATGGAAGTACAACCTCATTATCCCTGTGACTGTGTGTGATTTTTTATTGCAGTGAAAAGCATTTTTAATACAGGTACTAGGGGATATACATGTATGTTATGAAGCATACCTTCTACGATGACAGTTTTTCCAGTCATGAAGCGAAATGAAGCAGGAGTAATATGTACTTCTGGAGTGCTAAAATCATATTGGGGCAGTTTCTTCTGTTTCTCTTGGTTAGCAACATCATAGATCACTCCAGTCTTGACATCTCTTGCGCCAACTGCATGAAGTTGAGGAAAATAAACAGTGTAAGGAATACAAATTATTTACCAAATAATGATCAAGTGTGCCTTCGCACAAAAGGGACTTCATGAAACATTTGAGTCAATTGAAAAATTTGAGAAATTTACTTGAGTCACAATGTATAATAGCGTTGATCGTGATTTCGGGTTTGTTACTAAATATAGCTGCACGCGCGCAACTTTCGGACAAATAAGCAGAAATTCGGACAAATTTTGTCGTTGTATGCGCGGCTGTTGTTGCAGCTTGTAGTCTCAGTCATCAATTCATACGAATAAGTGTGACGCTAAATAGCCTTTGTAACACTCGCAGGTTTTATTTTTGTCATTTGTGCTGAAAATGCAGACAAATGTTTATTTATGCATATTAATGAGAGAGAACAGTGACGTCATTTGCGATCAGCGCTATTTCATATTCATCTGAAAATGTTCTTGCGTCACAGAGAATATTCATGAGTCATGGCATGCCAAATAGGCTTTGAGGGCACACTGATGGTAAATTACAATTATGAAAGTAGTTAGCACATTAATGGCAATGACAAATCTAACTTACCATGCATCACTTAGACTCTCGCCAGTCGCTTGTACTGCTTGGTCTCGCGTAGCTTCCGGTATTTAGAGCTGGTACAAGCTACATTATTTTCTTCTGCAAGCCAGTTTCTCATTCTATCACCTGTGTACAACTTCAGCCTATCATAATGAACTATTTTTGGTATTGCTCGTGGACCTTTCTGAATTCTGTACAACACGTCTGAAAGTTTGTTGAGTACTATGTATGGACCTTCCCATACTGGTCTTAGCTTGACTGACATACCTTTCTTTCTTTTGTTATTCAACACCCAAACAAAATCCCCTCGTTTTAGTGGTTTCCATAGCAACCTCGTGCCTTCGGCACTCGACCTCGCGCCTTCGGCGCTCGATCGCCTACGTTGGATTGCTACCGCACTCAATAAAGTGACTCCGGTCAAAAGAAGGCACGAGGACTGTCGACAGTCTATGCATCACTGTGCTAGAGCGTAAATAGGCATTGTCATCCATGCTAGTCACCAAACTATTGCCTTGAAATGAATCATTGAACATCATTCTCTTGACACTTTTCACATGTGCTCTCTGGTAATGTGTTGATTCTGATGCATGAAGTTCTGTCTTTGGTGGCTTCTTGGCACAAAAGAGTGGTTTTCCAATGTGTACCCTGGCTTGTTTTCCCATGGATGTCCAACAACGCTTCGAGCTTCTCTTCACAATCTCCCGGTTTACAAATCTGCCGAGACGTACGTACACAAGACGTTCCTTGACGTGATTCTGTTCTCAGTTCGCTCCTTTTTTGGGAGAATGAAACTTTTGGAGCTGATTTTATGCACCTTTCTTCACACTCTGTCATGTCGTTCACGCTAGTTGCCTCGGAGGCAGCCATGTTCATTTTCTCACGCATGCGTCGTTTGGATGACGTAAATTGGGCGATCTTAAAGTTGGAATCTTATGCATTTTTAGTATCCATTTCAAGCAAAAAAATTGTCAATGTTTGACACTAAAATTCACGTAATATGGAAATCAAATGAGTTTTTCCCCCATCGACTCATAGTAATCAAAACCGCGCAACCGGAAGATGGAGTAAAGAGCTGCCACATACCACCAAACAAACACAACAACACTAACCAGTCCAGCTGAATGCCGCGACATAAAAGATTTCTTACTCCTAAGTGACCTCCAGCAATATACAGACACATTTTTGTCATCCGGTGTCAAAAAAATAAAACATTTGATGGATGTGGGTGCTGATGACCTTGGAAAATTTGGTAAGTTAATTGTCGCATTATATACCATAGGATGATGGACAGTCAGCATGGACCGTTGACGTACATCACACATCATGATCATGGGTAGTTTGTAAAAGTGTAGTATATGCCGTGAACTCGTGCAACATTCCGACGTTATGATAGATCGTAGCCTTACGGTTAGGCGACATATCATAGCGTCGGAACGTAGCATAAACTCACAGCATAAACATTAAACTACATTTATATATATATATATATATATATATATATATATATATATCATAGCGTCGGAACGTAGCATAAACTCACAGCATAAACACTAAACTACATATATATATATATATATATATATATATGTATATATATATATATATATATATATATATATATATATATATATATATATATATACACACATATATAGAAACAGGCAAGTTTAAATGCTTGGTCGTTTCTCTATTTATATACCTCCATGGTTTAAGGTAGTATGTACCTCGAAAGTGAAAGACATTGAAATTTTGCTCAAACTTTTCAAGTTAAAGTTTCAACTATTGTCTCATCAAATCAGGAATAAACTTTAGGGATCACCATGCAAAGTTTGCTACCAGAAAAACATATAACCTAACATTTACTTATATTTGAAATTTATCATGGCTGCCATCCCTGTGCAAAGTCTATGGGGGGAAGTATTATTTTCACAATGGAATTCAGTTTTCAAAAAAACTAAGATGATGAAAAGTTTTGAATTCAAAGAGCTTTAAAACGAAACCCCTCAAGTTGTAAATCAGAACAGAATTGTAAAAAATTGAGAGTCAAAATACCATTCCCTGAGGTATATTTTACCTTAAATCAGAGTTTGGCAACCTCCATGATGAAACACATTTGACAGCGATAACAACACTTGGCTGTCTCATCCAGAAAAACCATCAGGTGAAAGTAGCACAGGTACTGGGAAAGAAAAACTATGGATGAAATCTAAGTTTGGGTTCATTCCCAATGCAACCACAGCCCGAGCAGTTTTCATTAACAGTGTTCTCCCAGGATTTTGTGACTGTTACTTTAAATGGAGCAAGAATGCAAGGGAGTTTACAAAGAAATTCCATGAGGAAGGACAGCAACAGTTTACTTTGAAAAGTAAAATTGATCAGTGGCAGGCATCGTTGGATAGTGTTACAAATGCCAGTAATCCAGCTGCAGTTGGCAACATCCTCGAGAAAGAGACAGTTGTGAAACCCCATCATAATATCATCATTGAAAATAATATGGCGAAAGTCTCAAAGATCAAAATAGCACTCGAGATTGAAAGTAACACCCTTAAAGCAAGTAACGAAAAACTGTACACAAAGGCAGGTAAAGTAAAATCTGGAAGTGAATATGTAGCAAAATTTAACACCCAGTATCTGACAGATATACAAGATTTGTGCAATAAAATACAAGAGTTACAGAAAGAAATGATTAATAAGCAGGAAAAGATCAAAGGCCTTTTGGAGCTCGCTACATGAAAAATAAAAGTCAAAAAAGAAAACAAAAACAAAATAGACTCCGGGCCAAGAAACACAAGGCACACAGGATGAGCACCGGCATGAAAAGGGTCTCGTCATTTATAGCTCCCAGTTGTAATATTGACAAAGAAATAATCAGGAAAAATCATCTGTTGCACGAGGGACTGTGTGCAGTAAAAAGGCATGATCTAAAATATATCATTCAGTTAGAGAAAAATGATAAAATTGCGAAAGCTGCATACTTAGTCATCAAAGAGCACATTTCCATCAAAAATTGGGGGTGTCTGTCATCATCATCATCAGATGACGATGATCATGATCATGATCCAGATGATCATGATGATGATAACGATCATCATGATTCTGATGATCATGATGATGCTGATCATCATCAAAATCATCATCATCATCCTGATGATGATCATAATCATCATGATCTTGATGATGGTGATGATCATCATCATCATGATCCCGATGATGATGATGATGATGATAATAATGATGGAAATAATGGTAGTGAAGATAATGCTAAAACTCTGTAACTACAAGGACATTGACTTATATTATACATACGTACAGTGTTCTCCCCAGGCCGTTTAACAGGATCGGCCCCGATCCTTTATTTTTTTCGCCCGATCCTTTATTTTGTCCGACCCTTTATTTTTCATGCCGACCCTGTTTCATGTCCGCTGATACTCTTTGAATGTGGCTGAAGACCTATTGTTTCTCGGCGGCGATTTTGTCACTTTTATTTCAGCGAGCTATTAAGTGTGAAACGGTTCTAATGTGGCGATAAAACGACGTACCAGATGATTAAAAGGTTTATTCCATCACCAAAATGTGTGAAATGGTTAGACTCTTCTCCTTTTATGTCGATGCTTTTACACACAATGAGGCAGGATTATCGGGTGCAAAGCACCCAAAGTCACGCTTGTCTGTGAGGAGAATAAATGGGCCAGCTGTAGTGCAAATGAACATCGGCTAAGACGGATGAAACTTAAATTAAAAAAGCATGAAATGTGTTACGCTGCTGATCGTACAGACAACGGCCATTTTATACAACGGACATGGAGTATACTAAACGAAAGGCTCGGTGTTGCATCTTTGCCAGCGGGCACTCCGTCAAAGCATCTTTAATACTATAGTATAGGCAACTGGTTGAACTGCCTTTGCCACCAATGTCTCGCACTGGTAAGGATCCGAAGGTCAGGAAAAGTGATATCGATCAGAAGTGGCTGAAATCGTACGATTGGTTGAGACAAACATCAGATGTAAAAATCTTTGGTACTGCCGTGTGTTCAGATCGTTGCGTGTCCGAGTTAACACGCTCGCGCCATTTCGAGATCTGTGTACCGGTACGTCAAAATATGCAACATGACGTTGAAGCCATGTGTGTCACCTCGTGTCACGCATTCGTAACTTTAACTTGCATGGATTCGTTCAATTGACTTTGAGAAACAGTTGCACTTGATCCAATTTCAAAACCCATTACCCTTTTTACAATATTCAAGGCACCATGAAATGAAATAAAAAGGAACTGCATGAGCGAAAATAATCATTCGTTTGATCATCTGAATATAGCAGCTATGTACGTACGGTTAGCCATAGGGCATACAGTATGGGTTCAAAGGTCGCGTTTGGTCAAGTGTGCTCCACACAATGCATGGCTGCCGACGCCGCGCTGTTGTCGAAGTTTCGTACGTTTGTCGAAGTAAAAGTCGATGCAATTTCAAATCTTGTTCTTGAAAATACCCGGTATCAATATTTTCGGGCTTCTCTTTATTATGAATTGAGTTTTAAAGTCGACATATTTCTCTGCAGGCATGCTCTGCTGACTCCGAATTGTCAGTGCAATAATATTCAGTCTTGAATGAACTTGTCCGTGTAACTGTTAAGCCATGGACGTCCATGGTTTTAGCAATCTGGCTACAGACAAACATTTAGTAACAGAGGATCACATAAAACGTCTGATTTTGAATGTTATTCTGGGGTGAACTGGAAGACTTTGAATGAAAATATTAATGTAATATATGAAGTGCTTAAAGTGCATAAAAGATTTTACTTTAACCTTTCATTGTGGGATTTTTTCTGATGCTATGGACTGATGTGTGTATTGCATAATTAACATAATATTTACATAGTTATTGTTATGCAAATTAGCCGATCCCGTTTCATAAATTTCTGGGGAGAACACTGCATACGTATGTCGATTTGTGTTACGATATGATCCAATATGGCCACATGGCAGCCATTTTGTTATGTTTTTTTTCATGTCGAGAGCCATAACTCTGCCAAGTCTCAACCGATTCCATTCAAAGTTGGTTCATGGACATTGACTCATGCCATACATTTGCATGTTGATTTTTTTAGACAGTAAGATCAAATATGACTGCGTGGCAGCCATTTTGTTACTACTTTCTCATGTACAGAGCCATAACTCAGACATATTTCCACCAGTATCAATCAAAGTTGGTACAAGGACATTGACCTATTTCATACATATGCACATCAATTTGTTTCACTGATGGCATGTGAAAGTATCATGTCAATTATTGCATTTTTGTAATTAGGCTGATATCATGTCAAGAAATATTGCATCAAATTTCATGAAACTTGGTACAGATGTTAAGGGCACATTGCAAACTAATGTCATTGATGGTATATTTTATTATTTTATTAGCATTTACAGTTTTTTATATCCACTAAGTCATTTCTGTTGGAGTGCCCATAACAGATGTTATTTCATATGTATTCAGAACTTTTGGGTGATGTGACAGTGGCTTGGTCCACTTCCAAAGTTAGAATAGTCACTTTACTACTTAACTAAAATTTGATTCAAAACTCTGGTAACATTTCATTTGACCAAGTCAATTGTCTGTGTCATATTCATTGTTATCATATTGTACTTGTATTTACTGTGTTTATTACATTCATTTTATTTATATATTTAAGAAAAATATATTATTTATGTTAAAACTTGAGAAAAAGATATTTTTATCAATCTTCAAACTTGAGAAATCAAAATTAGTATTTATTTCCAAACTTTAGGAAAAGATATAGTTATGTCCAAACTTGAGAAAAAGATATTGATATTTATTTCCAAACTTGAGAAAGAGATACGTATTTTCAAACTTGAGTCTAGAGTTAATAAATATGTTTTCTAATTCTAATTTATGAATATTTTTTTCTTGTTTTCAGTATTCCATATTCTTCAATACGTGCACATGCAAGTGTAGCTTTGATGCATGAAAAATGGTGACCCTCCCCCATACGCTTACACAAAATTTTATGACCCTTCAAAAATGTTTGCATGAAAAATGGCGACCCACCCCCAAAAAACACGCCCCCCCCCTGTAATTTATGTCCAGTCCCTAACTGCAACTACACTATCCACACAAATGCGGAGTATTAACTGATTTGATTATCTCTGAAAGGCAGCACCTAAAAAAAGGGACTCCATCTATCACACTATTGTTAAAGTAATCCTTAGAAAGAGCTTAAATGAATACCAAATCTTGAATTCAAATGTTCAAGCAAAGGGTTTCTCATTTAAATGTCATTATATGGTAAAACTTCACCGACACTAATATTTCAACTTCATCAGCTAAAGCCTGAGTCACATGTTGCATTTTGACTGAGACGTGTGACCATATCATCGCTAACCTGGAATGCAACAAACAGGGCCCTCGTCATATCAAAATTATCACAAAGGCTTACACAATTTGTACAAATAAAATATTACTTTAAAGTTAATGTGATTGGCCCCGTCTCTTAACATCAAATGTGCAGATCTGAGGTCAAGGCACTGCCATCATTCAAATAAGCACAATTGTCATTATTGTCATTATTAGAGAATCAAATTTCTTTTACCAATATTTACAAGACAACATAAAATGTAGACACAAAAATTACTCTCGAGAAGAGTAAGTATCAAAATATTGTTATTATACTCCACACAGAGTAAGTATCAAAATATTGTTATTATACTCCACACATCAGGTTTACCGAAAGCCAACGTGTAATTGTGAACCAATTACCAAGCAACCAGGTTAGCCTTTCTCGGTAGCAGTTTCAACTCCTAACACTTACCACATCAATGAAATAATTCTAAATATTGTATATGGAATTATATGAGTTTAAAAGAAAATCAAGTGAACATGTGTGAATAATAATAATAATAATAATAATAATAATAATGACCATCATGGTCATCATCATAATCATTCTTGATTGCCTGTAAATGAACAATTAGCATTACATTTTGTAGCCATAAGGGTGTTACATAAACTTAAGTTAAAATGTTTCTGATAGTGATCAAAAGTTTCAGGAAAGACAAATCGGTAAAAATTGTGAATTTAAAATTCCTATCCAGTACACTATAATACATAGTCATGATCACAGTGTAATTTATAATGTTTGAAATCGTAACCATGGAATTTAATGTTTTAATGTTTTCAAAATTTTTAAAAAGTTTCTTTAATTTGAAAAGTAATTACCGGCTACCTGTATGTTTAATGTTTTTTAACACTTGTGCAACCAACATTACAATTATTCTTCTCTTATAGATCTACTATATCACAAACAGACTACTACTGCCGCTATTTCTGCCTCGTTCCGTTGACACATTCTTAGTATTTGCTCAGTGATAAATGTTCCGAAGTCACAGTTGGTCACTGGGTCGTAACTTTTCGTATTCAAGCGACTGGGCCACACTTTCGTCGCTTTTTAATTTCTACATAGCTAGGAGGTAAACTAAATTAGGGTAGATAATAATGCATTAAAGCCAAAGTTTCTGTTCCGACGAATTCGATCTTCCTGAGGAAAGATAATTTCGTTTAATTGTTAATTACAAGTATGCTATTACACTATATATAAACGAAAAGTTATCTTTGTTTTCTCTACCGCCTACACAGTGGTCAATGAAAAACAGTTTCCGGTAGAAGCCTTTCGATCAGTCATTAATTAAGTTTTGATGACACTGAAATAAATATGAACACTATAGTAAGTTCTGGAACTTACTATATACTACATTGTACATATATTGAAACCATGAGCTCAACGATGTGACTCAAATTCAGAGGTCAATTTTAGCAATTTCCGGTCTTTCGTACCGGGTAATTACTGAAATATTATCAAAATTGCAAACTATCAGCTACATCCTGTGCCATTTTGTCTTTTTGTCTGAACCGTCCTGGATTACCGACTACGAAATCGTTAATAAACATGCAGAGATTATATAATAGGCTTTGCGGTATGGTGTGCATATGCTGTCAGTAACTCACTGCTGAGCGTTCTGAACTTGGGCAGCACGATGCATTTGCAAACGTTTCTGACGTCCAGCAGACCATTTTTTACATTCATGAGCAGTCTCACAGGTGCCTGGGATTGCCGGTGTACATGCATAGAGAGAAGACATGCATGTACACTGGCAACCCCAGGCACCTGTGAGCAGACTAAATTAGCCCTCATAGTGTCACAATGTTCCGGAAATATATGTATATCGATATGATAAAGTACAGCTCTAAAATGATCGTGTGATTGATTTTTCTCATCCATACATTAGCGCCATGCTGAATGCACCCACTGCATGTACTGTGTACGTTCGATCGAGCGTCCAGATCACCGGTCAGGTTGTGTTCACCAAGTGCCTGACAGCGTTTCCGCAATCCTCTCCCCGTTGCATGCTGTTACATTTTTCATATTAAAAGGCAGGGTATCTGCAGGCTATATTTATTTGGAAGCTTTGCCCACTTCAGTATCATTTGCCACCGCAGAAGATCGGCAACTGTCTGGCCCCTCAGTCTGGTCTTGCATGGCCATGTCAGCGCGTCGACATTTCGCAAATGAAGGGTAAGCCAAATTCACGTGCCACGCGCCGCGTGCCAGGGACGCGTGAAAAATTATAGGTAGAATATTTCTGGCCTTACAAACCAGAGATAATGAAAATCGTATTCCATGGGCTGAAAGGGAAGAGAGCAGCATTCATGTAGGAAGACCGCTTGGTGTTGTTTTCAACATTCCCCTGTACCGGTATTTACCGTGATAACTTAAGTTAACGATACGCACTCTATCTTTGTTTACTTAATCCAGTTTTAATTGCAACAACAGTATTCCCCTGAGATCTGATATGCGGCATGTCTGGAGTGGGAAAAATTCATTTTGATCTACGGGAATGTCCATATGACATTTCTAATTTTAGCGGCTTTTTATTGCAACACGTGCTGATTTCTACCCCTTAACAAATAGTATCGCCCTATGCTTTGGAACGCCACTGCACTGAAAATCGGCTGAGGCAGAGTCCTGATCCTGCAAAATGCATCGAATCGACAGGCTTTTATCACCGTTATGCAATAGCGGGCCCTTCAGTCACATACGTTTGTGGAGGGACCATGGTTCCAGCCTGAAATTCGTTGAACAAGAATGGAAAGTCTCTGGTTAGCGTCACAGTGGTTAACTGGAAATGCATTTGTTTACGCATGGAGGTATAAAGTGAGAGTCGTCTTTTGCCCGTGATTACGACACCAAGACTGGCCAAGACTGTATCGTGTTTCGAAAATCAATGTTGACCTGGCCTGACACGAGTATGCCTATCCCGTTCATGGTAGGCCTGCCCTATTCTCGCGAGCCAGAGCAATAATTTCCACTCCGCTTACCTACGCAAAATCAAGCTCTGGCAGATTACGCCGGGAAACTGCGGAAGTATGAATGGGGGTTAATTAATTATTCATCAGAATTAGCCAATCATGAATCTGTTTTACAAAGTCATGTCAGGTCGTAAGCTCCTCATTGTCTGTGTGTACACAATGGAGCTTTCAGGGTATGAGATCCTCTGGTTCCGTTGCATCTCTTCCAATATATATTGCATTATATCCGACAGCTTTCAAAATTTTGACAGTTTTTCTGTCTTGATCGAGCAACGGTGACACTATGTGAATACTATGGCTTCGGTATGTACACAAGAGACTACTGCCAGCAACGAATCCGGCCCGGTCCCACTGCAAGGTCGTCCCCTGACAGTGTGACTATTTTCGGACGATCTCAGTTTTCTTGCTGTTCGTGGTACTCACTTCGCTCCGTATTGATAACGTTTTACAAGTCATGATACCGCATATATTAAGTCAGGTGATGCTGCTGGTCCGTTTCGAATAGTTAGTTTTTTCGGTAGAAGCTATTTCGGGCGCTGCAAACTTCGCGAAGTTAACACACCGTACGATACAACATTTCAAGGTGTCAAAAGCAACACACAGAGACAGCCCATGTCCCATATGTAAGCACCATACACGTCGAAATATAGTTGCGTCGTCCATGGATTGAACGTAACTAATTTATCACAACATTTCTACAAACATTTTTCTAAACACATCAAAATTGAAACTCGAGGGTTTGAAGTTTCAAAATATCAATATTTAGCCCCTATAAATACATTCCAAATATGACGTCTGATTACTACGCACTCACTATGGAGTCAACAATTTGGCAACTTTGACCCCTAAATATCACTTCCTTCCTGTTAACAGTTTTAGGATAAACACAATAAAGTTTCGAAGGGTATGGTAATAAGAGTTCGTACTGCTCGTCATTTGTGAAACGGCTTTGGGCGAAATTCACTATAGGGCCTACCCTGTCCGAAAACTGTCACCAGGTCACACTGAGCGAGTGTACGCATATACTTGTTCGCACCCGGCTGAACTGCAAACCCATGGAACAAACGAAACCGCTCTTGGTTTGATTCCGTTGTTACCGTAACTTTTGTGATGAATTAATGAAACAAAATCGGACTTGAACAACTACGCAATTTTCCAAGGTCTGTGATTTCGGTAGTGTTGAGACGATCGGGAGCCTAGCGCACATTTGTGATTACGACGATGGCCTGCCCGCAGCCTATGTGTTGTGGTGGGACTGTGGTTTACTTGCACGCGTGCGAAATACAGCGTTTTGGTAACATTTTGATTGATACAAGTTGGCAGGATGGTACTTGCCCTCAAAATAAACCTGTTTGCAACCTTTTAATTGATACCTGTCAATAGGCTTACGCCCATACCAGTCACAGTTCGATAGACACCATAGGACCTAGATATTTGCAATATAGCAACCTTAACATATGGTCTTCGAAATCAATGTACAGAATTTTGATTGATCAATTTTTAATGTTACAAATTTACGTGCAGTGTAATTTTGAAAAATACTGGCCCTCCCTTCCTATAATTTCTCTCGAGTCCCTTTCTGCATATATGCACAGAATTCGCTGGTCATTCGCTGGTTCCCAGTTCATGCATTTAGAAGGCGGCGTTGAAGCCTGAATGTTGATTTATTCATGAAATGAATCAATGAATTAAATTGGAGTGAAAATGCACCTACTTCTGGCGCGCGGCGCGTGGCATGCAGCACGTGGCACGTGAATTAGGCTTACCCGTAAATGAAACCATTGATGATGGAGACTGCAGTGTTTCTTTGTTTCTGAAAAATGCCTATTTGACCTGAAGGATTCCACATTATCAATGAATGCTTATGCATCTAAGTGATTTATTACCTCTATTGAATAATCAATCATTTCCTTGCAGAGGGACTACGCCAGGTTTACATTACAAATCGTTGGGTCCGCACGATGTTGCATATGGTCATTGCCCGAGGAAACACTACTCTGGCTGGCGAAGTTGATCATGGTACGGAACTACCCTTACATGGGCCACTTTGAATTACGTCTGCACTCGCCCACATATCAAGTTTGAGTTCGTCTGCAACTCCGATCAGAAATGGACTTAAAACGTTTGATTGAGTAGTCATCAAAATCGCATTTACGCCCGAAATGCTTGCTCAGGATAGCAATGAGACTACACCGAGATGAGGTGAAATGGCTGGGGTAGCGAACAAGCCATGCTGACATTAGTAGTGACACTGCACTGGCAGATTCACAGACCTTTGTTTTCTCAAGGGTCTATGATTAAACTTCCTGCCAGTACCAATCGATTAAAAACCTCGCTGGGCTATATTGCCGCAGAGTGCGGGCAGCCGCTTCAGCTGTTGTCAG
>LD349423.1:76722-94757 GCA_001465055.1 Ptychodera flava | reverse complement strand
CATGCCCCTACATCATCAACTATTTACCAACAACTTCATGCCAACAACCAATTACCTGACCTGGCCACACATTAGAGAAGGTACAGCGTCATTGACGGTATTTTTAAATATGGTATGTTGGCTGCCTTGCCAAGACAATCTGACCAATGTTTACTGAGATATTCACTAAGTTTACATTTTTGTTGCTCATTAGCATTTTATTTGGTCATGCTGATTTCATTTGAACAAATACTCATTTATAGTTGAGCATTTATCTACCACAAACACACAGGTAAAATGTGCAGCATTTCTCAATTAGTTATATTTGTACCAGGGACTTCAAGGATATCATATTTGGAACATTTTTCAATAAAACAGGCAAAACTTTACCAGTTGCGAACGCCAAAACTTCTTTTAAACACAACATATGTCTATGATAATTTTTTATAAAACAGTGTCAGCCTTACTGGTTAATATTACATGTAACAATAACAAACTTCTGTCTTCTAATTGGCTTATATTTACTTAGCCAAATTTCATCAATATTTGGAACTTAAAAATCCAAAGTTGATACCAGCTGCCAGATAGGTAAATGTAATTCCTGAACAAAATACTTTAGACCAAGAATTGAAAATACCTCAAAAATACACACATATCAATTTGATGCTTTTCAACAAAAGTATCACATACAATGTCCCTCCCAATGTATGTACCAATTAACAAAGCAATAACTCCCTCAACAATAGAAATATTGCAGATTATGAAAATTACATTTTTTCCTTATTCTGTTATTAACATCTACAAGATTCCTTTCTGTTATAGATCGCCATCTAAGCATTCCACATATTGATTTACATTTAATGAGGAAAGTACTAAGTTATAAACTCTAAAAACTTCGTCTTGGTCTCCAAATGTGCCTTGGCCCATGGGCAGTGATAAAGATATAAAAAACAGCTGGTATACAGGCACTCAGGGAGAATATTATATGAATTTGATTAGTTTTTTGGTCTTCTTTCCACTCATGTGATAATTTTTAAGACATTCAACCCACAATGCAGTTTATATGCATTGACAAATATTTTATCTTTTATCTGTCTTCCGCTCAGTTTAAGCATTGTATTCATTGCTTCGCTTCGATAAAGTCTGTGTGAGATGTATGACAGTGTGTGTACTAACGTGAGTGCTTCACGAACTCTACGGCGGGTGGAGAGGGCGCAGTCAGAATTGTAACATCGTAGCTCGGTTATTGAACCAATCTTTTTGAGATTAGGGATTTAGTCAAGCAGTTTTGTCTGATGGCCTCTGCGATAGGTGATTGGGTGCTGTGCGTTATGGGTTCGAGCCCGGTTGAAACCATTGTATTTATACAAGCACATAGCAAACTTTTTTTTCTTAATTTCTCATGAACATTATTTGACATAGATTGAAATACATTACATGCAACCAATGTTAACATTTTGCCCACACACCAGATACATGGAGAAATTTCAACATACAACCATTAACTCAGAAACCCTACAGGGAAAAGTATACATTGTTTTCTTCCAAGGCCAGATGCCAGGAAGTGACTATTTACAACCTTGATACTCTTCAACATTGAAAACATTATAGACAATATTTGTTGGAGACCAAACCAGATAAAATCACCTTCACCTTTGCTTTCTAGTTAATTTTCTATTGCATTTAAACTTCAAATACAGCTTACCCACTGACTAAATCATCACATTATGTACCCTGAGTTCCTGTAGGTATAAAGTCTGCAAAGTTACGAAAATCTCTTCTCAAAATTTATCAATTTTGTTCATATCAACGCAATCTTAATAAGTTATGGTAACTGAAACCTTCATGCTAAATTTCAAACCAGCATTAAAAGTGGTTATTATAAAGACATTTTTTACAAACAACAACAAAGAAAAATAAAAAAAATATTGCAATTGTTCATCTCATTCTGATATGGTAATATATGTATGTGAACATTCGTAGGGATTTACAAACCAAATTTCAATCAATACTGTATAGCAGACTATTTTTTCAGTCAACAATTACTTTACCCGAACACAAAATTGAAGCTATTTTTCTGAAAATTTAAAATTATTGACCTAGCAGCTGTGTTATGTAGAGAATAACTTTTTGTGACACATGTAATGCTGAAGGAGGAAATCGTTGATAGCCCACTTCAGGTCGGCATGATCAAAATGGCAAAAACAGCTGCAAAAATACATAATTATGGTAATTGAAAATTTTATCATAATTTAAACATATTAAATCATCTGCAGAGGAATATGTCAACCAAATATCAAATATATCAGACAAGTTTTTGAGAAACAAATTTTTTGACCAAAAATACAAAATTACCAATTTCAACCTAATTTCAATATATCCTATTAAGATAAACCCTAGGAACCTGTTACTAATTATCAAAACAATCTGTCAAGAAATTTTCTACATAAAAATTTGACCAAAAATGTCAAAAATTGCCCCAAAAATACAAAATTGCAGATTTCATCCTAATTTCAATCTAGCTATCAAATTTACATAAACCCTTACAACCTGTACATTAAATACCAAAGCTATCAAATCAGTATTGTCAGAGAAAAATTATCGACCAAAAATAGCAGAAAATTGCCCAAAACATACAAAATTGCTGAATCTTACAAGTAATTTTTGAGAAAAAAATTTTTTGACTAAAACCAAGAAAAATTGCCCCAAAAATACAAAAATGCAGATTTCATCAGAAGTTGAATACATCAGATTTTGATCAACCTTAGGAGCCTGTTTACCAAATATCAAAGCTATCAGATCAGTCGTTTTTGCAAAAAAAAATTTGACCAAAAATTCGGAAAATTGCCTCAAAAATACAAATATGAAACTTTCAATTCAATATGTATAAACTTTACTGAGGTAATCGTGAGAAACATGTATACCAACTTTCAAAACAATCGGACAAGCGTTTTTGAGAAAAAGATGTTTTGATTAAAAACTAAAAAAAAATTACCCCAAAAATAGAAACATGCAAATCTTATCCCAATTTTTACACATCTAATTTAGAATATCTAAAGAAACCTGCATGCCAAGTTTCAGCCAAATCTGACCAACGGTTACAGAGTTTTAATGCGTCTGCAGCATCTCGCGAAAGTTGGGCACTGTCTGTATCAATTGTGTGCATTGAAAATTACTCTTGAAACGAATGTGTAAGTTATACACGTAGCAGTCATCGGAGGCTCTAATATTATACGCCGATGAGATATCCGAGAAGAATGCTAAAATTTCAAATAATTGTGACAAATTAGTTCTTAAGAAGCTAAACCTCACACGGTTACACGCATTATCCAACTTGTGTAAGATGTATGGGTAAACGCTACAATGTAGAAATGTCACCGTTTGATATGAAACTACAGGAAAACTATTCGTCATCAAAGATGAAAAGTTTACAACGATGAGACAAGGGTGTCTAAAATGAAAGTTGCACGTGCGGCATTACTTTATTCATCTTCAAAGTTCATGTGGAGAGCATCCTAGCAACCGTCGATATTTTTCTCTCCTGATCTCGCTACACTCATACAATTGTAACAAATTGAATACAGAAAGTGCAGTCCAAGCTCCGAAACTTTCAAGTAAAGTAGCACACCAGTGGTGGCTGAATAGAAGAGTTTTTCGTGTCCGAATAAAAAAGAAACGAATACTCGTTATCGAAGTTATCATAACATACAAGTTTCGGGTTCTCCACGCATTGTAGGAAGTGCTTGCTTTACGTACGTTCGTCACTCAAAATAGCGTCAACGGGCGAATTAATCGTATACAAAAATCGCTTGTTGATCATTGGTAGCCATGGATCTGTTCTTGGTAACAGCACACGTGAGTTCACAAGATTTAGCTCTGAATAAATCGTTATGGAGGCATGTTACGCAGATACATACAAGTGCCAATATGGACTCCACCTTTGTGGCGAAAGATTTTGCGTTTGATAAGAAATATGGGGAGGCATGTGTTTGATATTCAATTGATGACCATGAGCAAGCTGCCTATGGAGACATGTTCTCGATATGACTTGTTCTACAAAAGTTCAATGTTGTTACGAATTATCAAAACGGCATTGCAATTAATGCCACTGGCTTTTAAGCAGCACAGTGTGTAAAAAAATGAGTCATACTCAAAAAAAAATACTCTTAGTGTATCAAAGTCTTGGTTATTTCCTCCGTCTAGAACATCAGCATCTATGGACTGCAAAAAAGTGAAAAGTTGACTGTCGAACTGAGCAGGTACGTCTAAGAACGCGACTGGTTGTTCCATCGTGCGATCAAAGTAAACAAGGGCTGTTCAAATCTTCGTCGAAAGGGTTGATCGATGCTATCGGTACCGAAAATTTGAAATTTGAAACACCAATCGATGCTTGTTCGGTTGAATTATTCCGCTTTCTCCCGCATTCGTACACTCGGGCACCGAGCTGATTAGGAACTTTCTGTTGGTCCCACTAACATGCGTGGCGAGGCTATCGTCAACATCAAGTTGCAGAAACAGATCCGTGTGTGTTCACAGCTCAGCAAGCGAACATCACTTCGCAAAAGAAATGGCAAAGAGAACACTTTGAGTGCAAGCGATGCGTAGGCCAGATCAACGGTCGTCAGAATGGTACGGGCAATATGACGATTCTGTCGTATGTAGTACGTGTGACCGATAGACCGTCCAGTCTGAGAGTATATGAAACTGCAACGTAGACGTGAATAAAACACATTCCGAACTAGCTGTTTGCTCTATGAAAAACGTTTGTCCTTCCTCGTCAGCATACTTTGCCAGTTGAAAAATCTCGTCACGGAAGAAACCTCATCGCTTTGAAAGACCCAGCGTTTTAGGGGCCATGAGCCGCACATCACACGGTCACAGCATGGTGTTCATATTATCATAACAGATTACATTTCAATCACTGATTGGCTAATCACCTAATATAGCTGGCGCTGCCATCGTCAGGGCAGGGCCACTGTGTCATTGAATCCTGTAAGACTGGGTGGAATGAATCATTTGAATCCTAGGAGAAGGTGTGATAAAATGTTGAATATGGTACGTGAATTACTTTTTAACAAAAAAGAAACATTCATTAGCAAAATAGATAAAATATAAGCGGACTACAACACTGCCCAAGATATTTGAAAAAAAAATTAAATTGACCAATCGGCCGTAAAATTTTTACGCGAGGCTGACGTGAGGTGATCGATATATTTGTTTAAACTGTACTTCCTGGATGAAGAAAAGGGCATCCACCGAAAACTTAGGGTCATCTTCCATACGTATGACTATACAGATATTGGTGTTCAAGGAAGCATTGCCCCTTTTCAGCCAGGCACCGCCTCATCAAGTGGAAAATGCCAAAACCATGGCAATATCCAAAGACAAGCAAGTTACAAGTTTGCTTTAATATAAGTCGACTATTTGGAGTGTATCGTGTTGTCAATTTGTTTTCACTTTTGTACCAAGTTTCATTGCTCGTGTAAATCCCAACAGCGCTGTCAAAGTAGTTGGCGAAATTGTATTTCATTTCAAGAGTCCGGATCATTTCCAAAACTGGCGACTCATTATGATAACGTATTCCGTCTTTAAGCCAATCATCGACCAGATAACGTCATTAATAAAATATAGGTCACGGTAGGTCACAAATTACGAGCATAGGGAGATCGACAGATTCTGTCTTGTGAATTTCGACAAATATCGACTTTCAACATAATCCACGTGTTCAGCAGAAGATAATTGGGCAACAATGAGTCCGATGAGTGAAAAAATATTCGAAATCTGTACGATTCATTTCTATCCCCATTTTTCGCTTTCTCTCAAGTACAAGAATCATTTTGTAGATGTTCGTCATCTCTATTAAAAATACTCCTTTCAAGGTTAGGTTAGTTGTTTAGGTACGCGTATGGCGTTTTGCAAGAAGTAAGAGCGATGTCAGAGCTTTAAAATGATACCTATGTTGTGGTTGTCGGACCCAGACTTAAAATGGTATGCAATTTTGAAAATTTGTTGACAGAGTGGGCAGAGTGGCCACACAACTATTCGACATCATGACAGAATACTGTAGAATTTTGATCGCTGCCATCTCCAATACAAATGGGGTTTTCGGAACGATCTGTGTAGATGCACGATTTATATTTGGCAGGACTACAGGCTAGAATCCGAGGATCACAGCAATATATTGGATTTGGTTGTCTGAGCCATACTAAAAATGTTACGCAATTTTAAAAATGTGTGTTGACAGATTGGTCACACAACAGTTTGACATCATGATAGAATACGGCGAGATTAATTGTAATTTCCACTGATGGGCGCGCTGGCCGCTGATTAGGAAAAAACATCATGGTATAGCGTCGCCAATTTTGGAAATAACCGGGACTGTTTAATTCACAGGCGGACTAGAATTAATAGCCTAAAATATGATATTATATTTGTAATTATTTAAAAAATAAATCATAATTATGAAACATTGATATCACTAAAACAACTGTTTGTATTTCATCCGGGTTGAGCGTCCTTTTGTGCGGACCACTACTCGGTGAGTTGTGTATGACATAGGCGATCGACCGGCCCGGTGGTGCACTCTCAGAGGGCTTGGGCATCCATGCTCGTTCCACAAAATTTCAAGATACCCCTTATCTGGGATTTTTCAACGAAAGAGACCCCCGTATTTTGGGTTATATGGGAGAAAATACGACCAAACATACCCCCTTACTTACGAAATCCAGGAGGGGGAAACGAAATATTAGAGTTGGGTTAATGCTGAATTATGATATTGTTTTCACTTATATTAACACACCAGTGTCTGAAAGAATCTGTTAACTTTGGAACAGGATGGTCAAGCTCACAAAATTCATTAGATTTCGAATCACAGTTTTAAACCAGATCAAAGCATAGAAAACTTTTAGCGAAGTTTGAGTGTCTGAGAGGTATTTCCTTGGATACTTCAAACCTTTCCAGGCCAGGTTTTTGGAAAAGTACCCCTTTTTATCAATTTCACGGACCTGTGATAGGGAATAAAAAACACTCCTTCCCCGTGATTTTAGGAACACGCATGGATACCCATTTTCCCCAACAGTGACACCACTGGTCATTCAGACCAACAACCCAACACTTGCTCATATTGGAAAGGCTTGTTTAAAAGGGGATATTTTCACAGCTCACGAGGGCATTCACTTTAACAGAGTATTCTAAATCAATGTAAGACGCATAACTTTGAGCGAAATACTTTAAGACTTGAAAACGAATTCAAAAATTTCAACGCCACATGAAACATTGTTCAGCCTTGCAGTAAGATGAAGTCTAAATTAAACGATTACAAAGGGACAAAACATGGTTATTTGTCAACAGCGTTAAGTTATGAATATTATTAGATATAGCTACTCTCTGTCTGTTTCTGATCGGTTGAGAGGAAACTAAAAAAAAATTATAAATTTCAATATATATCTTGCTTTCCAGCAAGAGCTTTGGATATCCTGGATGCAATTTTTTCCCTCAGAGGACCAGATATTTTCTTTAACAAATCTAGCTAGTGACAGATGGATAAAAAAACAGTTGAATGAGTGTTGACATTTTGGAATTATGATCAAAATCAGTAAAAATAAAGAAATAAGAAAACTTGGACTGGATTTAATCAGCAATCAATTTTGTAGAAATTTATAAAAGTAAATTTCTAAAATTGTAAAGAACAGTTCCAGCATATTTACACTGGAACTGATCGACCTATGGTCATTGTAACTGAGGTATTGTTACTGTATGTCACTCCCTTCCTTGTTACATGATTCATGATTCTCAGAATTAAGAAAAATGCACATCACCCTTTATTACTTTTGGTTAACTGAGCAACATATTACCCCTTTTGTGCATACCTAGAGAAAACACCACCAAAAAGCACCATGTTTTCTCAGTATGGTGGTCGAGTCGAAGAAAATCATACATCTACTAAACATTTTGATTCATGACCTTAGATATTCAGAGGCAAAGCATTTTTCAATCAATGGAAAAGCACATTAACTATCCCCGGTAACAATCTCACACCGAAAGTGATTGAAAATAAAGGAAAAGCGTGTCACCTCATTACTTTCGTCTAATGCCGATGACAACAAACATCTCATTTTCTTAATTTGGCCTTTTGTGGACGACCTGAAAACATGATTGAAAAAATTATGTCATGCTTTCTCTGTTGGCCTTAAATGTACGATTATACTTTCGTCCTTTCTGTCCCCCAAAAGAAGACCATTGCGCAGTGTCAAACGAAGATGGAAAATTTGAAACGTTAACCAGTAACGCAGTAAATTGCCACTTATTCGTGATTAAGTATAACTGTACAACCGTATCAGAGGCAAATGTGGGAATCGAATAAAAAAAGATGCTGGTAACAATTAGAAGAAAATCGAAGGTAAAAAAACAAGCCACCATACGGATGGAAGCCAGAATGTAGGCCTGTAATTCACTCCGAAATCCAGGGGACGATCAACTCGTTTAGTACTCCAAAGGAGTTTGGGGTTAATGACCGGCAGACGAGGCCCGGGTGTACTTCGTTATCAAGTTACAGAAATGGCGATCGAGTAGGCGCAGTCTAACACTTCAGTCACACGAGTGGTAAAGGGTAATTTAAAGAAAAATGGGCAGAGCAACAGCTATTTATATTCACACCCCGGGATTCACACATGTTGATGCTTCGGAAATTAGGCCCCTACTAGAGAGGTTATCCGTAGCGAGAACGCAACGTAGTGTGACTTCGCGTTCAATAGAGCACAGTGATCAGACTTGACATTCGAAAATTTTAATTTGTTTTTGAACACCTGCGCAAAGCCATTTTGATTTCAGAAGCCTGATTATTTATTAGGCCAAGAAAAATAAACAGTTTTTTTCTCATCCTCTCGCGCGTCAGTTCAGACCCGCTGCGTCAACCTTTTTTCTGCTCATACATACATACATACATACATACATACATACGAATATACATACTAATACATACATATATGGCAAGCCAAGTGTTGCAAAATTCGTGAAAACTATTTTTATGTTCATAAAAAACATTTTTGCGTTCATGAATTCCATGTTTATGTTCATGAAAACTATTTTTGTATTCATAAAAATCATTTTTGTGTTCATGAATTCCAGTAGTTTATTTCTCATAGGTCATGAAAAAAAATGACAATACAACACTATTTAAACCTGGCAAAAATTCAATGAGAAAAGGACTTAAAAAAATAGTTGCATTCCGCAACTAACCGGGTTCAGCCTCACAACTCACTGTACAACAGTTTTCAAAATACTGGTATAATTTAGGTTAAGAGATTCATAATCCGCTTTAACAATTATATGGTGATGAAAAAATATTATAAGGTCAATAAAAGTGGTTAGATGACAAACATATAATGCTTTCACAACAAGCTAGTTTATTACGAACTTATACCGTTGGTAGCACAACGTGAATGAACTTATTTTAAGCAGTTAAACAAGACCTGACGGAGTTTTGGATAAAATACCTACATATTTGCGGCTTCGGTGATCTTAGCTTGGAAGTTTGGTTTGTGGGGTTGATGTTGAATGTAGACTATTTTTACAAATCTGACTTAAAAACATCGCATAAATATCATAAGAAATGCTTTGAGTCGCACATTTTATTGGTTTTCGTTGAATCTGGCGGTGTTTGGATAAATGGATGAAAGAAGGGAATCTCTCTCTCTCTCTCTCTCTCTCTCTCTCTCTCAAAAGATTGAATATACAGTCTCTTGAACTTACTAGAGTTGCCGATTTCGTCGTCCATCTTGGGATGACACAAGAGATACAACTTGAACAAAATCAATGCTTATCCTTTGCTTCTCGAACACGTGAATTCAGCCTCCACAGTATCTTGTGTCCTTGTTACGGAAGACACTTGTTGTTCATTCGCTTCGAGTTCCCCCAAGCTACAAGTCTACAGCGAGTGGGTCCTCAAATTTATTGGATAGAAACTGTCACGTGTTTCAGAAGGAAACCAATCTTAACAGATCTATAGAGAACTAGACATTCTTGACATGACTGTTATAATTGACATCCATGTGAATTGGCGGGAAATTCCAGAGATTGTACAATTCGATTGTACAGCAAACACTTGTTGCCCAAGGAACACAGGTAAATACTTTTATTTACTTTTTTCGTCGGTATTCCTACACTGTACACGTAGATGGGAATCAACCTCATAAAGATTTGTAACCTTCATTCCTGTAATTTGATCTTGAATACGATATTAGAGGCAATTTAATTAAATCAGTCTATATAATAGCTTTACGCTAATCTGTAACCTTGTGCACTGAAAGTGTTCTGAGATTTCTGCAACATCCTGACAGAATTTTCCTATCAAAAATAGAAATGCTCTGTCATCACCGCTGTATTCAGCACTTGTATTCGTGCTATATAAAGAAATATAATCAACCCTCTTCATGTGTAAGTAAATATTTCTCTCCCTCTCACATTTGACAGACTGAAGAAGAAAACTCCATTTAAAGTAGGGCCATGAGGAATCGTCAATTACGGGAAACCAACGTTCATCCTAAGGATAACAAAACATTTGCACCATTTATAGAAGCATTTGTCAATAAGTTCATCACATCTCATGACAGTGTAGTCACACCAACACGAATTATTTATGAAAGATACCAAAAGTGGATGATAAGCTATTCAGCTGATCCTCAGATTGAACACATTCGCACAAATTACAGGATTTTCTACAAAAACTTCAGTTCGCTCTCTCGTCGACGTGGTTGGCAAGCTATAACAAAGTCCGGACTTCGCGGATATAAAGTGATTTGCTGTGTACCAAAGGGTACGATCAGAGTTCAGAAGAACATTTTTAAAGTTGATGACAATAGAACTGTAGTCGAGCGTGTAGCCGCTGAGTATTTGAAGCAAAATGTGAAACTCAGAGATAAGCCATTCGAAGTTATTTACATTAATCGCAATGTCGGATACGGCGTGTTCGCAAACCGAGACATCGAACCCGGAGAGATAGTAACTGAATACCTGGGTCAGATTGTGACTGAAGAGGTCATGGATCAACGAGAAAAGGAGTATGAAAGAAAGAAAATGTATCCCACATGGTACACATTTAAACAGTCGAACAGAACAATGTGTTTAGATGGTAATAAATTGCCGGACGGAAGTATTATCAACAAACACCAGAATATTGGTGCTCTGTTGAATCATAGTTTTAAGTGCAACTGTCAATTAGTGAAGGTAATATTCGAAGAGAAGCCACGGTTTCTATTTTTTTCTCTGCATCGGATAGCGAAAGGGACGGAACTAGTTCAGAATTATGCAGGGGGGGTTTACACTGGATTGAAACCAGATTTCTTGTTTCAAGCAGATACTTATCGGATTAAGTAATAACATCGATAGGTTGATAAGATTTATACCATATTATTTAATATACTCATGATACGGTGTAGGTTTCATGCAAGAGGAACATAATTTCATTAAGTTTACCATATCAACGAAGTCAAATAGAGGCGAAACTTATAGAAGAATTGTGCCCTGTTCTGACAAAACAGCCTGATACGATAAGAATTTATGACTCCATACTTTAAAAAAACATTGATTTGTAAGGGGTAGGTGATTACGCCCCTCCTTCGAATAAGGCATTATTTTAGGTGTTGTATATCAAGGGCACTTAGTATGCTGTGGTTAATACCGTCGTTGTTGTTGCTACATCTGAAGGTAATTATAATAATAATATTTTTATTGCTTGCTTGTTAATATAGGATTTACATCACATTTGTGGCAATAAAAGTGTGATACAAAAATAAGTTCAAATTTTCTTATATAAAGATAAAGTATTACAGTATAATGATATTAGCCAATAATAAATATAACTAGGTATTTCTTTGTTTATATAAAGTAAAAATATAATCTGCAAGTTGGTTATTAAAACATTACTCTTGATTTGTTAGTAGAGAAATAAGCTGATTTTCAGTATTGTCATTTGGGAAATTGATTTTACTGAAAAAGTTCTTTCTTTGGACTTTGTATTTCTGACACAGACTAATAAAAAGTGTGTTTCATCTTCAATACTGTTGGCGTTACACTGATTGCAGTATCTTTTAGTAATTGGGGTTTTGGAACAGTGTGTCTCCCTTTTTCAATTGCTAGATCATGATTGCTAATGCGAAGTTTGGTGAGTAATTTTCTTTTCTCACCTTGCAACTGTGTTAAGTAGGGTTCTAATCTAAACGTTTTATTTTGGCATTCATTCTTAGTTTACTATTTTCATCAGTGATTAAATTTTTCCAAAAGACTTCATAATTGTTTGTTAAATTTGTTTTCATTAATCCAGCTATAACTTTGTGGTGCTTAAGTGATGGAGCTTTATAAAGGAGAAAGTCCATTCCATTGTCTTTAATTAAAGCACTTAAACAGTTAAACCACGATCTATTATTGTTGTTGTTTACCATTTGCTCCAGAAAAGCTTCTTAGCAAGATAACAATGTGGCAGTTGTACGATATGAAGCCAGTATTTAACAATATTAAGTTTGATCTCCAGTAGAAGTGGGAATTGTCCTAGTTCACCCCTCACAGCGGCATTACAAGCTTGTCTATTACACTGTAAAATGTTCTTACAAAATTTGAGGTGAGTTTTTTTTTTTAATTGCTGACCGATCCCACGTCTTGTAATCCATGAAATCTTGTCCCCAAATCTCTGAGCCATACAGTAAAACAGGTTTAATGAAAACATTGAATAGATGTAGGGAAAATTTTATCTTTTTGTTGTGCAATAAAACCCTTTTTAAACTATACAAAGATTTTGCTGCTTTATCAGCCAAATTTGTAATTATGTCACTAAAACTATAGCCTAGATTCTATTCGTCCGCTTGCCTCCGTACCTCCGACGCAAGCGGACGAATAGAATCTAGGCTACTAAAACTACCATTTGATTTAATTGTCAGTCCTAGGTATGTATAGCTCTTAACAGATTTGATGCATGTACTACCATAGTCGAATAAGTGTTTATCTATCAAAGGAGATTTGCTAAAATTAATTGCTTGGGTTTTCTGTAAATTACATCGTTTCCAATTGGAGCAAAATGTGTGTAGTGTATTCACTGAAAATCGACCTTCCTGCAACACTCTGTTGGTTATGTCATTGTTCAGCCGATTTTATTGGGCTAACACAGCAGGGATGTAATTAAATCGGTCATATTGTCTTCATCAAAGCAGGCATCCAGTCTCAATGAGATAGCATATAAGGCGGGAAGATGATTATGTAACAAACACCAAGCACAAACAACTTCAAGAAATAGTCAGAATGCCACTGCAGAGTTTCTGTTTTGTATATTAAATAAAAACAGACAGAACTCGACAATTTCTCTTGATGCAGAAATATATAATACATGGGTATGATCTAAAAAGATAAATTTGTTTCAAACCATACTAGTGACAAGACGTCGTTAAAGGTTCACTAAATGGCTTTGGCAAATGTTCTGAGAAGCAAAGTGACAAAAGACATTCTAAAACCAACAAAGTTCAGTGCATGCTTACTTAATTTTGTACTTTTCAATATGTAACAAAGTTAAAAAGTCTGAAGAGAACTAGAAGTAGTATTATTGAATTTACCAATGGGTTAATAGTCAAGAGTTTAGTCTATTTTAGCAAAATACAGTGGCTCTCTGTTGAGGGACGGTGAAAATACTAATCATGCAATGCTTATTTAATTGTCTATATAGAACATGTGCTAGGGATGGTGCAGGATTTCAAGGGGCAACTCGATTACGTGCAGAAGTGGTGGCTAGACTAGGTCATCAGCGTAAAATAATGAGTTAACTGGAGTATTATTCAACACTGGTGGTTGAGTATTTACTTTGTCTAGATTTGTTTTCAAGTCATTGACATATAAATTGAACAGACTAGGACTTAGAACACAGCCCTGTTTTACTCCTTTTTCAACTTTCAGGCTGGGCGAGATAAAATTATTTGTTTTGATGTGTATTTTTGTGTTGGTGTACATGTGTTTTATAAGTCTGTATAATTTGCCATTAATGTTATTTTTGAGAAGTTTATGAAAAAGACCAACTCTTAAGATGATGTACAGCAAAGATATGACCAGCTGTCAGGACCATTTCCTCCTGTTGAGAAACGTTATACAAAGACAGCTAATTCCTTGACAATGAAGACAGATTGTCATTTCTTCAATTCCTTCCAATATCCTGTGTTTACACATTCGTATTGAATTTACCATGCATCAAGTTTTTAAAATTAGCGCACCCACCCTCTGACGCCGAATCATTCGAGACATCGCTATTAATCGGAACTGATTATTACTGGGACTTTATCGAAGATGACATTGTACGGGGACCAGGCCCGACCGCCGTCCTTTCTAAATTCGGTGGATACTTATTGTCGGGACCCTCAGTGAGGATTACAATAACAGTCTCACGACTTTATCGAGGAAGTCGACGAGGATGATAAAACAAACGGACATTATCTTTCTCATCGCTCAGTAAAGAAAGACTCGACGACTACACCCATTCGTGTTGTATATGATTGCAGCTGAAGACGATCAGATTCACCTAGTCTAAATGACTGTTTACAGACTGGACCGCCACTTCTTAACGATCTCTCATCAATTCTACTCAGATTTCGAGTGCATGACATCGCGCTCAGCAGTGACATTGAGAAAGCAGTTCTCAATGTACATCTTGACGAAAATGACCGGAAATTCACAAAATTCCTCTGGTTATCTGCCCCAAGCGACCCCGAGAGCCCGTTAGAGGTTTAGCGTTTTAAAACCGTTTTCAGCGCGGTCTGCTCACCCTTCATATTGAACGCAGTTGTCAAAACACATTTGGAGTCAAACAATAACATTCCAATCGCCGCTGATATCTACGTTGATAATACTTTACTTTACTTTATTGCTCAACAACACACTCAAGGAGTGCGGTAAGGCAAAAATTACAAAACTCAGCAAACACTGGATGAAGCTGCTGCTGGGGGAGGAACTAACGTACAAGAAATAAATTTGGCAAGAGGTAGTTTGTTTTCGTGAGTAAAGATATACATGAACTTTTCTCTATCATTCAAATCAAGAAAGCTAGGATTATACAAATTAGTGGATGAAAATAGACTATCTCGATAAGCTCTGTATTTTGGACATTCTATTACAAAGTGAAATTCATCCTCAACTAAAGACTCACAACACTTGCAGAATCTTTCATTTCCAGGAACTTTTGGAATTGACCTTCTACCCAGTTCTATTTGTAGGTTGTGATCCGAAATTCTTAGTTTTGTCAGCCACCTCCTACAGGTAAAAGATCTTATATCTAGCAAGTAACTTTCAAATTCAAATTTTGTCTTAAATAGTCTGTAAGTTCGGAGCTTATTCCTCTGCATTCCACACTTCCTTGTATCATTATGAATGTTTCTCAGCCATGTTTGTTCATACATTTCACATAAACTATCATATACATTATTAACTGTGGAATTGATATTGCAAACACAAGACCATATATCACTCCCACTGTAAGAGTTCAAAATGCTTTGTATATAATTAGACCAATCTGAATTCAACCTGGATGTATAAGCAGATCTCAGTAAGATGTCATCTGATAAAACCAATCTATGCCAGTATTTGAGCATGTGCTTTATCACCATAAAGTGAATTGGATATCTACCCAGCTCTCCAACAACACCATCAGACGGTGCATGTTTAGAGACTATAATAAGATATACTAACATCATGGAGAAAGTTACATTTGTCATTAATTTCATGTCCCCATATCTCACAGCCATATGTCATAATATGAGATAATGTCATCTCGGGTGTCAACAATACTACGGAATACTACGGAAGCTACGAAATACTACACTGACGTAAACTCTCTAATCAAATCCGCTGGATTTAACCTTCGCTCGTGGTCAGACAGACAGACAGACAACTTTGCCTGATTTTCTGACGAAGGCTTACTTTGTTAACTCTCTCTCTCTCTCTCTCTCTCTCTCTCTCTCTCTCTCTCTCTCTCTCTCTCCATTCCACAACTTCTTCAACTTTCAAAAATTAGCAACATTCTTCAGCATCCCCACTCTAAGAAATGTTAGCGATTATTTTATTGGTAATTTAACCCTGCCACGTTGGAAATATCTGAAGAACGAAAACACGTCCATGAAAACGCAGTATTAGGCAAAAAAATAAAAAATAAAATAAAAAGTTTGTTTCTCATTCTCGTGCACGTCAATTCAGACCCACCGCGTCAACCTTTTTCTGCTTATGAGGAAATAAAATGAAAATACAAACCGCAAAAATACGTGACGATAGACTAAGTGCATAACACAGTGCTGTATAAAACAGAACTGTTGGCTAAACAAAATAACTGACACTAACTTTCCATTCAGAATCCAAACTCGTCGATTTTAGAAGATAGTAGAATTTTATTTGGCCGTTATTAGCCACGGACCAATCTGATATGAAGCATTTTAAAGATATATATTCTTCTCTGAGATGCGTTTCCAGTAAAATGTCTAAGGCCAAACGCGTTCACAGGACCGAAACCGATAATTTAACTACTGCTGCTCAGTGAAAAGTATCTGGCTTACAAAGTAGACCGAGGGGAACCGAATGATTTACACAGTCTTTGAGATAGCAAAACCTGGAACTTGGATTTCAAACGAAAAAGCACAAATGAATGAATAGGTTTTTAATGTACATACAAGTACTTCATCGATTTCAAGAACATAATGTTGTTTTGGAGACTGTGATTGAAATTTGCCTTCTACAGAAATGATAAATGACTACATTGGAAACAGATAACATCGATATTTTAGTTTCGCCAATTTTTGGAACAAGCATAATTATCAAGATATCAACTGAGTCTCATCACTTGTTTTTAAGATGAGCATGTAATATTATAAGGGTTATAGGAATATGGTGAAGTGGGTTAAAAGCTAGTGTTAAAGACAAGAACTCACTAAATACAAGTAGCAAATTTTGTCTTGAACAATTGAAAATTCGGTTGATTTTCGATCAGATTTAAACTCACATCATACGGCACCAAGCCACCCATCGAATTCATCATCTGATTATAGTCAAAACCGCTCGATCCCATCCTTAGGGGTCGTTGATAATTAAAACATGCTCACGGTCAACGCAACTAAGTGAGTTTGGCCTCAACCCTCCTCCCCTAAACTAAAGTTTGGAAATGTTAAAATCTAATTAAGCAACATGTTGAATCTCCATGCCTACAATCGGTTATTACATGTGTGTCGCTATAAAATCACGCATACGCCACCCCCACCCTTACCCTCAGCATATCAACTGAAAATGGGGTTCTACATAGAACAACGACATGGAGCTAGGAAATATTTAGCTGCAAGTTGAGGATCATTTATGTGCCTGCTTTCATCTCAGAAACTTTAATTTCTGATTAGTGTTTCATTGCCAGGATATTGTTGTACAGGTAACTAGTCTTTGATAAGATGAAAATATCTAAATGATTGAAGGCACGGAAAAACTTCACACAACGCAAAATATGTGCTTTACAAAGATGAAATAGCTAGGATAGTCGCACAACGTTAGACAGCAACTTTCAAATTGGTTTTCTCTGGACATTTATAATCACAAAGCCTGAATAGAATATGTGAAATAGTCAAATAAAGCGACAGAGTAGTTGATTTTAGATTTACAATTTTGAGTGTTTTGATGAGCTGCTGAGACATACTGAATCGACAATCGCGAGAGCGCAATTTACCCGCTTTTTTCATGACACACGACCTTTCGAAATCCTCCCGTGTCTGTTTCTGATGAAGGCTGGCGCCAGGAGCAGGAGAGTTGAAAAACAGAGGCTATTGCACCCGAGTGGGAGTCCTAGGACATGTGCACATTATACGCCGACCGCCGCTTATACAGTTTGGTTTTGGACATACAAAATGTTGACTCAAATAATTAAAATCGAGCCACATATTGTATTGTAAATTTTCTTCTAGGTATGTATTGCACAAAAATAAGAAGCGTTCTGATGCGTAGTCTGTATAACACGATTCTGCACTTTCGCGCCTTAGGGACTAGTCAGTTTCTTCGGCCGGGGG
>LD349423.1:53911-66367 GCA_001465055.1 Ptychodera flava | reverse complement strand
AAATGATCTTGAATTTGACCTCCGCAAAGTAAAAAGGTAAACATCATCAATATTTTCGGACTCTTCAACAGTTTCAATATGACATGTGACAAAAGAGAACTACAGCTCCTCGTTCGAAGCAAAGTCACTACGTCGGTATTGACCGTGTGCGCCTAATAATTTAGAATGGCAGACGGAGTAAGACAATGCGGAATGAAGGGCAAGTTATTTATCAGCTTTATCTTACAGTAAATTGACCGACTTGAAAATATATTTAATTGAAAAAGCTAATACCGTGTGAATACCTGATGTCAACAAAAACTAATGCGAGAACCAAGGTTGGAGGACTGCCAGTTTAAAACTATATTTCTGTATCGACAGAGACACAGAAACACTGCTCCATTTTGAATGTAAGATAAGAAGAAGGTTGTTCTCAATACGAACATCGCATTTAAAATCAATATATTGGTTTTGAGAAGTAATTATGGCATAAATTTGTAAGGCACCGGTGGTTTCACCTATATTTTCAATCGAATTTGAGGTTATACTTCAGCATTCAGCGTCAAATTGGGCAACCTTTACGTTCTACATAAAATTATGATGTGTCGCTTGTTGGTAATATAACTTTCTGCCGTGGAAGAATATCACAGTTTGTACAAGGCACGAAAACGAAAATACCGCTTTCTGAAAACGAGAGAGAGAGAGAGAGAGAGAGAGAGAGAGAGAGAGAGAGAGAGACTTTAAAAAGTAAGCCTTCGTCAGAAAATCAGGCAAAGCAGAACTTCTGTCTAACCTGACATTTATGGTTTAAAAGAGTTTATCAGAAAAAAATTTATCAATGAAAAACTATTAATGCAATATCTCGGGAGTGACATAGTTGTAAGATAATTTGTACTTTAGACGGGAAAAGTTATCCATCATACAGTGATTTTATTTGTGAATACCATTATTTGTAAATTTTTATGATGGCGGTTTGATGCAAATTCTTTAAAGAGCAATTCTTCTTGTTGACATAATATGCCAACTCGTCACACATAATTACCTTTGCCAGCTAGCATTACAAGATCATGGTGAAGAGCAATTATCAGTCATACATCTTGAACGTTTTCTCATAAAGGCACAATCACCAAATCCATGAAAAAAACTCCGGCACTGTGCCATATGCAGTGGATGTTGACACAAGCTCATAGTTTTGCCGGAGTTATCAAGCGTAATTCATGGTCTATTTCTTTCTTTGTAGGATTAATTTTTTTCCATACTGTAATACTATTACTATTTTGAATATAGAAAAACAAGGAAAAAATGGTGACTTAAAGCTGAGTACAACTTAAGCTTCGTATGGTTTCACCTATATTGTCAATCGAATTTGAGGTTATACTTCAGCATTCAGTGTCACATTGGGCAACCTTTACGTTCTACATAAAATTATGATGTGTCGCTTGATGGTTATATAACTTTCTGCCGTGGAAGAATATCAGAGTTTGTACAAGGCACGAAAACGAAAATACCGCTTTCTGAAAACGAGAGAGAGAGAGAGAGAGAGAGAGAGAGAGAGAGAGAGAGAGAGAGAGAGAGAGAGAGACTTTAAAAAGTAAGCCCTCGTCAGAAAATCAGGCAAAGCAGAACTTCTGTCTAACCCGACATTTATGGTTTAAAAGAGTTTATCAGAAAAATTTTTATCAATGAAAAACTATTAATGCAATATCTCGGGAGTGACATAGTTGTAAGATAATTTGTACTTTACACGGAAACGTTATCCACCATACAGTGATTTTATTTGTGAATACCATTATTTGTAAATTTTTATGATGGCGGTTTGATGCAAATTCTTTAAAGAGCAATTCTTCTTATTGAAATAATATGCCAACTCATCACACATAATTACCTTTGCCAGCTAGCATTACAAGATCATGGTGAAGAGCAATTATCAGTCATACATCTTGAACGTATTCTCATAAAGGCACAATCACCAAATCCATGAAAAAAAACTCCGGCACTGTGCCATATGCAGTGGATGTTGACACAAGCTAATGGTTTTGCCTGAATTATCAAGCGTAATTCATGGTCTATTTCTTTCTTTGTAGGATTAATTTTTTTCCATACTGAAATACTATTACTATTTTGAATATAGAAAAACAAGAAAAAATGGTGACTTAAAGCTGAGTACAACTTAAGCTTCGTAGAGATTCAGTGTAGACAGATAGAAATCTGTGGAGGTGAAGTTTTTAAAAACTTAGCGTGAACTACAGCTCTGTCCTGATATTTACTACCGACGGTAACATAAGGGTGGCTTACATTGTAATACAGCAAAACGGATTAAATATAGTTTCTTTTTAATACAGGCGCCAAGGGCAATATGGTCACAGGCCTGCCCGTTCTATTTCACACACTTTAACTGCAACAATCCAATTGAAACAGAAATGTGAACCTATTCACTGGCATACAAACTGACATATAGGTGGCTGGAAATACGACACAAAAATAATGCCCTTGCAGTGATTCCAAATTATCATGATCCGCAATACGTCTTAATATTGTCTTATACCATTAACATTGATACATGGTGGTTTGGCCGATTAAAGCTAATAATCAATTTGTGTGTAATGAAATGCTGAATCAGTGGTATTTGCCAGGTAAACAAATGATCTTGAATTTGACCTCCGCAAAGTAAAAAGGTAAACATCATCAATATTTTCGGACTCTTCAACAGTTTCAATATGACATGTGACAAAAGAGAACTACAGCTTCTCGTTCGAAGCAAAGTCACTACGTCGGTATTGACCGTGTGCGCCTAATAATTCAGAATGGCAGACGGAGTAAGACAATGCGGAATGAAGGGCAAGTTATTTATCAGCTTTATCTTACAGTAAATTGACCGACTTGAAAATATATTTAATTGAAAAAAGCTAATACCGTGTGAATACCTGATGTCAACAAAAACTAATGCGAGAACCAGGGATGGAGAACTGCCAGTTTCAAACTATATTTCTGTATCGACAGAGACACAGAAACACTGCTCTATTTTGAATGTAAGCAAAGAAGAGGGTTGTTCTCAATACAAACATCGCATTTAAAATCAATATATTGGTTTTGAGAAGTAATTATGGCATAAATTGGTAAGGCACCGGTGGTTTCACCTATATTGTCAATCGAATTTGAGGTTATACTTCAGCATTCAGCGTCACATTGGGCAACCTTTACGTTCTACATAAAATTATGATGTGTCGCTTGTTGGTAATATAACTTTCTGCCGTGGAAGAATATCACAGTTTGTACAAGGCACGAAAGCGAAAATACCGCTTTCTGAAAGAGAGAGAGAGAGAGAGAGAGAGAGAGAGAGAGAGAGAGAGAGAGAGAGACTTTAAAAAGTAAGCCTTCGTCAGAAAATCAGGCAAAGCAGAACTTCTGTCTAACCTGAGATTTATGGTTTAAAAGAGTTTATCAGAAATTTTTTTATCAATGAAAAACTGTTAATGCAATATCTCGGGAGTGACATAGTTGTAAGATAATTTGTACTTTAGACGAGAAAAGTTTTCCACCATACAGTGATTTTATTTGTGACTTTTAAAAAGTACCTGACTATTTGTCAATGCATTGAGATTGTAGCAATTGTCTGCATCTCACTCTTTGTTTGGAGAGTGCAACTAGGCTCGTGCAAAAAGTAAAACCAGAGGTGTAGAAATCATAATCTTTACTTTTATGACTACAAGGTACATACTCTGGTAAAAATCTGATCGATACATTACTTCCTCCGCATGCTAAGGATAAACTTACTGAATCTAACTGTCACTATTAAGCAGGTGTTTCTATCTACCAAGAAAGATATTCCGATCCAGTAGCGGCTGCAATCAGATCATTCAAAATCAGATAAAAGAGCGTTTCTATTTCACCACAGAGTTGCTATCCAGTGTAATGTCTAGTAGCTAAGCATCCAAAAATATTCTCTCCAATACCTAGCTGTCGATGAGAAATTCAAATTTGATATGTTAAATTTATTTGGCATCATGATGGAAGACAGTACAGGTCATACTATTGGATGGACTCCTAGTCCCATTATTAAACCAAGTCATTTATACATAGATTGTTCCTGCACATCGTGCTTAAATAAAAATGTACTGTTTAAAAGAAAGTAAATCCCTTAGATCAACAATTTTATCTCTGAAAGGTTTTTATACGTGCATGAAGCGGAATGTATGGGTTTTTATTTCTTTTTATTTATTTGTCTGTTTATTTATTTGTTTATTTATTTATGAACCAACAGGTTGCCCCAATTACAGGTTGACTTTATAGGAGAAAAAGAAAATATACAATTTACAAAGAAAATCAAGAAAATCTAACACGACAAAAATGGACAATGAAAACAAAATATAACTAGGACAAGAAACAAACAAGTCAAACAGATTACACCGTGTATAAATCAGTCAATAGCTGAAGTAAATAGATTTTGCATTGTGAGTGGGCGAATGTTTTGCTCCTTATATAGAAGCAAATAAAAATTTCGTATAGGGATGCCCACATTTTCATTTCATGTCACATTATAGATTCCTAGCCAAAATTATAGGCCTTTACAGTCATTACCACAAAATAATGATACTGACATTATCCGCAAAAAACACAAAACGCCTTTCCAATTTTAATGTCATCATGAGGTCATCCAACCATAGCTTGCGCGTAAGTTTTTATGATGGCGGTTTGATGCAAATTCTTTAATTTTGTAAAGACATTGCCCAAAGTTAAGGGAATAACTTAATGACAAAGGTACGCCAAGGACGTCTTGAATAAATACTTCGGCATCGTTACACACAAGTATAATAAAATGGTATGTATTAATCGAACGCCTTTTCCTGATCCTGTGACACGATAGCTATAGATATTTGTCGTACAGGAGCGTAAGTACCAACTTAAAAGCTTAACATTTTGCAATATTTTTTATGATATGTATACCTTTGAAAATCGAATGAAACAAATAAAAGTGCTAAAAGATATGTGATCACAGTTTTTATGAAAAATTGGCTATTAACGCACAAATTAGATATCGACAACTAACCAAATATTTTCGAGTTCCAACTCAAATATGGTCATGTCATATTTACGTGTCTTAAGCACCTAAATTTTATTGCCTTAATCGATGCTCAAGACTAGTTAGAGCTTCAAAAACAATATGGTCAAATCATGAGAGTCCAAGACAGCTCCTTGGAGATCGGGTGATACTTTTGTAATCAAAATGGAAAGAGATATACAAAAGAGCCTCAAATAAATGTAAAGAAATTCTGCTGGGGTTGTTAGTTCCCTAAATTGCAAGGCCTCGGTATTAATGGTTGCGCCTGAATTGTATAAAAGCTGTACGTTTTCCTCAATTACTTGCAAGCAGGACAGCTACTATTGTCTTCCCATTGAGCACTGACAGAATCGATGCTCCAGAAAGAGAGATAAAATATTGTCTGCTGCAAAACTGGGAACCTTCAGATTTTTCAATGAGTTTTCTGACACTTTAGTTGACTTTGAAGGATATCATTCACAAAAATCAGACCTGCTATATTTCGGGAAAACCAATGTTTGATAACATTCATTTATAGGGAAGCCTCTGTAGTTAAGGGAACTAACAGCCTTAGTAATGTCTTTAAATTACGATCAGTCAATTGGCTGAATAATTTCATCATCCATTTTTTGAATGTTTGTCAAAAAGCGTTTTGCAAAATATCATTATTTAATTCAATGACTTGTACATAACCCCCCCCCCCCCCGCGGCTTAGCAGCACAAATCCTAATCTACGTAAATGTTAATTTACCAATACTCTCCATTGCCAAAGTAAATAAAGTTCCCTGACCCTTGCTTTCATGTGTGATTTAGAAGCATTTAGACTTACAAGCATTGCATAGCGGCATCAGCGTCTTGAGAGAAATTACAATGACATAGGATGGTGTTTTGCTAGTGACAATACAGCGGGGAAAATGCCCGCAGAACAAAAACACATTATGGCATGCGTTTTTCTAGCCGATTTTCATGAGCAAACTATAGATATACCTAACATTAAATTAAAAATAAGATTCTTATTTACACAAGGTATTTTGGGCAATGATCATCTACCTTCAAGTGCTTGTCTAACTGATTCTATAGGTATTTTCAACTCTGTGTTTCAATATTTCTAACAATTGCTTATCTCACAATATTCTCATTTGTAAATTTCTATTCCCCTCTCTCTGCACCATGTTACGAGCAAAATATACATATAAAGCACACTGTGCCCCACTGTGATATTTAGTTTGTCAACAAAGTCTGTAGATATTAATATTGGTGATAAATAAATTGGGTCAAGGCCGAAAGTCATTTGCCAATGATACAGGTAGTAGAACAAGAACGCAGCTGTAAAAAAATGAAATAAAAATATATTGTCAAAGTTATCAACACATCTTCTCTCTGCTAATGATTATGGACAGTATCGCCGTCACTGCATACAGAAAGTGACAGTGATAGCTCTGACTCCGATGTAGTTGAAGAAGAATTGGGGTCATAGGACGCTCATGACAGTCAAACATACTTGTACAAAAGATCAGGCTAGAGAGAAACACATGGAAGACCAGGAAACTCAACAGTTACCAGAGATTTTTGAATTCCTGAATCCAACAGTAGTCAAATATTACAGAATCAAGATGGGGTCATCATGCTTGATTTTCTGCAAATGTACGACGAAAGTCACCGTTTTTCACGAAAATCACTTAAAATCAATATATATGAAACAATTTATTTCTAGTTCATGCAGTGAATGAAATATTTATATCTCATCGTACAATAACACAACAGTAAAACTGTAAAACAGTAAACACTCTTATATAAAATGCGTAAATAAATAAAATTATTTATTTCTTACCATATTTGCCATAATTACATCCAAAACTTCTGAGATACAAACGTTTATTTGATGGAATATTTAAATCTTCCAGTATTGTCAATATTTTAAGACATCTATAAGTAGCATCTAAGTCGTACATGTCTCGTAATCTTGAAAAAAATTGGTAGGTCACTGGGCTCAGTTTTTTTATACTTTGGCAAAATGTAGCTACGAATTCGTAATTTTCACACTGTCTCATGATTGCATTTTGTGTGCTTTTCATCTGGTACATTGACCTTATAAAGACTGGGAGTTTCAACTTAGCCTTCCATTCGGTCTAGGTCAGTATCAAACGTTCATGTCACCCTATATACATTTTCATTTTTTGAGGACTTTGACAGAATACAAACTATTTGGAATAGTATAGTGTCATCAATAATAACTTGAAGCTTCTGGTCAAACAACCATTGAATAACAATTTGGGAGATGATAACCCCTGTGTCGTTCGTAGTTTCCTCATAGACTACAATATATAGTGAATCAACATTTCGGGGAAATTCAAATTTCTTGCACACACATGCACGTGTAACCACCTCAGTCCAATTAAGTACATTGATATCAATAATCAAGTGGCTATAAATACAGAGATTTAGCAAGTTTTGTATTGGAAAAAAATTATTAACAGTTTCCTCATAGACTACAATGTAAAGTGAATCAACATTTTCGGGAAATTCGAAAGTCAAATTTCTTGTGCACATATGCACGTGTAACCACCCTCTTCTAATTAAGCACAATAATGTCAATTATCCAGGGTCAATATATACACAAATATTGCAAGTTAATATAGAAAAAATATTCACATTTTTGTCATAGACCCCATGTATAGTGGATCAACGTTTCCGGCGACATTCCAAAATTAAATTTCTTGTAAACATATGCACTTGTAAACACAACATGCTAATCAAGAACATTTGTATCAGTTATCAAACATCTATAGATGAACAGACATTGCTAGTTCTATATTGAAAAATATGCATTCGTTTTCTCATAGACTTCCGTGTACAGTGAATCAACAGTATTGATGAAATCCAAAAATACATTTTTTGTACACACATGCACATTTTACCTGGCACTTCAAGCAAAGCACATTTATAAACACCTATTGCCTGGTCATGAGGGCTATAGAGCTCCGCTGCTCCATCGAAAGGCCCGATGTATTTAATAGAATGCATAGTTTAAGCAAGGGAGCTTCCGACCGGGGTTGGGCCGTTAAAATCCAAGGGGTCACCCGAAATTAACATGGGGGTTCATGTATTTTTCAAATAGCAAAGGTGGGGTGTCACTTGATTTTCATAAGTACCCATCGACCCATCAAAAACCAAATTCAGTGTACAAAAACTGGAAAAAACCCCAATGATTTTGTGCATGATTTCATTCTCTGAAGTCATTCCGCTCGCTGAGGGCAATGAACAATTCCTATCAGCCCTTGGCTGAGGTAAGGCAATGATTCGATGCTAGTATAGCACTACTGTTGACATCTGACAAGTTTTCAGGAAAGAAATGCACAAAACTTATCTGGATTTAGCAAAAAGGCTGGAAAATAAATCGTAAAAAGTTTCAACGACTTTGTATATCAATTAGCAATAATCAACGAATACATAAATACTGAGTTTTGTACTATAACTCTTCAATGGATATAAACTATGTGTATACACTATAAAATAAAGTTCCTCGGCCTTCAGGTAGCATTAGGGTGTTTTGGCCAGAGCGTTCCACTGGGGAGCATGTCCTTGAACAAGACCTGCACAAATACTAGACTTGCTCAAAGTACATGTATGAACATATAAAGATCAAGACAGAAATTTAAGACGGTCACGCTTGAAGTAGGCTATCGCATAGATCGTAGGGTGAACGTGATGGTCCAGTCCAGCCAGTAACTGCTACATGGAATACGGGGAGCAAGAATAAACAAACAACCAAACAAAACAAAGACAAAAACGCCAAAAAAATAATTGAACAAAACAAAAACACGAGTCGATCAAAAAAAGGAACAAACAGTAATAAATGAATAAAAAACAAAAATGCCCACAAAAATCCTAAAAAAAACAATAAATAAATAAACCAATGAATAAATAAAGGAATAAATATAGGAGAAAACAAACTGAACTAGAATTGACATGATTGACTTAATAACACATACAACACATTCAAAATACGTTGTCAGTATCACTACCCACTATACGCCGCATTTTGAATATGTTGCTTGTGTAGTTCGACCAATTATATCAATTCTTGTTTGTTTTCTTTTATATTTATTTAATTTTATTTATTTATTGGCTTCCCTGTGACAAGAAGGGCAAAGCGACTGAGGGTCAGTCTAAACACATTCTTAGAATTTCATCACATCTGTCAACCAAAGGGAACAAAGGAGACAAAATCAAAACAGTTACCTGTTATGTACTCAGGAGAGAACAGAAAAACATTGAAACTCATCAGAGAAAGATCATGAATTATTTTGAAAATGTTCAAAACACAGAACGTACAGACAGTGACATATCAGACTCAGAGATTTTTGCTGAGGAAGAGGATGACGTTGTAATCCGTGAAACTGCAAGCAGCACAATTGATGAAGAATGTTTTGAACCGTCTGAGACACAGTATATAGTGTGTACGAGATCTGAGAGAAGAACAGAGTCTTGGAAGAAATCTCTTTTCCACTGACGTTATATAGTATCTATGCACCGGTAATAGTCGGTGTTATCATTCAAAATTGTATCAATACTTACTCAAGCAGGGGGGTCATGAATCTTTTGTCATTTTAAAAGGGGTTCATCAATGGGGCAATGGGTAAGGGGTTCACTTATTTTGACTGATGCGCTTGAAGAATCTGCCGCCCGCCCCGGCCATGATAACTGATCGCTCCCTAATAATGATACACTGTGCAGTATTAATATTGATAAAAACACTTTTAGTATTACATCAGGATTGAGCTTCGTTTATCTTCAGCCATACTTGAGAAGGGCTGCACCATTTCTATCCTAGGGAGCTTGTAAGACTTTATGAAAATAAAGTCCGCGAGGTTGCCTTTTAAAAAAAAATCAGCCAATGATGGTAAAAAGATAAAAAGATCTCTATGAGGTACAAATAATATGAGGTACAAATAATGCACTTATATTTACCCCAAGTCTTTACTTTTCATTTTCGATTAGCCCCATTTTATAACATCTCTAAATTTTGGTGTGCACATCATTTTATAATATAATATCTATAATATCTCCTGATGGGAAATAATGAGTTGGCCCTAAACAAGTTGTAGAGCCGTAAATGAGTAGGCGATGCTTCCACCTTTACTTGCCCATGGTTGTTCTCATTACTGTTGTCGACTACAGACTTAAAGGTTACAGGTTTACGATGAACCCTCTCCCATTAAAATTGCCAATTTTTATTACATTTGGTGATGTTTTCCTATACTATGCATTCTACTGCATGAATATAGTGCCAGTTTTTGTCAGTTGCAGACTATCAATCTTAGCAGAGTGCGCGTGCTGTTCTGACTTTCATTTTACATTTCTATTAGTTTGTTGCTTTATTTTAAATTATTACTGTAGAACCGATGTATTCATAAACAAACATACAAACAACAAGAAAAGTTCGAGAGACTTATCTCCCACCACACACATACACGGGGTATTATCAGCGGGGTAAGTTTCCCTTCCGATCCGCAATACAATGTCTATGGATGACACTTAGACTTGGTTCAAGTCAGTGAATTTCTGAAAAATTCATTTATAATAGTTTCTCTTGTGTCTCTCCTATTTCATACAAACGCATCTGAAATTTGGCAGCCCCGGCCAGGTGTTCCTTGCTATTGAACGCGTAACCTTGAGTGAGTTACGTTAGTTTCTGCCGGATTCCGAGAGAAACTCCCTGTATAGCGTTCACCCCTCACATTACGTCCACCCCACTCAAGCGTTCACATGAAAACAGAACACAAATCATTGGGTTCACCCGACTCAAACATTCAAAAATCACAGACTTGAACCAAGTCTAGATGACACTTGACACAGACTTTTTATAGCGTGTTCAATATACACTAATACTGTATTGGTCAAAACTTATTCAACATCTGTGTTAAGTGTTATCCATAACGCTGCAGTTACTTTAACATGCTCGGCAGAGCAGAAATGAAAATTTAAGCCTGTTGAATCCAACAAGTGATTTTTCAAGTAATATAGAACGGAAAGGAAACTCAACCCTGATCGAATACAAATTATTTCAACATCATAACGTATGTACGTTTTCCCATGATGATGACTGCATTCTCCGCATGTGACATTGAAGTGAAACAGTAGTGTTTTAAAACATGTACACTATTCCGTCGTACCAATGTCGATTTTAAAATGTCAGAAATGTTAGAAGAATTGGCAATATGAATCATGCTATGTTTTTGTGAAGGAAAAATACAATTTCGAAGGGACCTTGGAAGCAAAGTAAAAATTAAGAATTTTTTACACCTACCTACTAACCCATTTTTTTAAAATTCACATCCATTGAACAAAATATTTTTCGCCGCCCTAACTCTCTTCTGTTGTTCCCATGATATTTGTATTGCTTTAGAGGTCAGGACAAGATTATTATCACGATCATGATCATCAACTTGAATTCAGGTAAAGGTGCTCAACACTTTGTCATCAATAGCCATATTGAATCCTAACTCTCCATATAAGTTGAGAAAATTGGCTGATTTAATGTAACTGGCGAAACCATAGGTACATGAAATATTCAGGTAACAGCAAGTTTTGCTTCTTGTTCATGACTTTTTCTGCTTAGCTGAGAAAGGATCGGAGGAAAGCAAACATAGGAAGAAATGTTATAAAGCTCGGGTATAGAAACATGAGCGCGAAAACACATACATACACAGCGGTAACCATTTCATAAAGGCAACTGAACATCCCTTATCCTTGTACCATCGCCCCTGCCAGCCTGACGCGATCTCTAAAAGTGTATGGGTGTGGCTCAATTACGAAAACACATTTCCTAAAAGGAAAATTAGCATCGGAATACACCCTCTGTGAAGATCGACACAGTTTTTAATTAATCTATTTTACATAGATTCTCGGATTTAAAAAGATCGCCTGAGAGATATTTGCGTGGAAACAAGTAATTGCCATATAATGATTGAAACGTTGAAAAAGGTCTAGTCGACATTGAGTTTTCAAACGGTACAGTTTTCAATTGGACATACCATGTTGAGTGGATTTATAAGTGGCATGTTATCTGATATGCCTCCTCATTGATTGACTACTAGAGGGCGGTACTGTACCAACAATACATGCAATCCTAACAATCCACCACTAATAAATATGCATGAATATTTATTTACTCCTACCCTCTGGTAGTACAAAGAGGGCAGTAGCTGCTAGTATTCACACACAAAAAAATCACACACTGACACACACATCCACACACCTAACATTTCTGCCTTGTGGGGTACTTTTTAGGACAGTATTGAACACACTCACAAAGGCCTCGGGATTGTTATTTTTGTGAAATTACCTGTGGGGTACTGCTTTTGGACCCCATATTCCGAAAGTACCCCATAAGGGATATCTATAGCGTAAAAAGTACCCCACAAGGTACCATTTGT
>LD349423.1:19183-36964 GCA_001465055.1 Ptychodera flava | reverse complement strand
TCATCGAGGTCACATGACATTTGGTCAAAAAATTTCTATCCTATAGTTATCCCTATATACTAAAAATCAGACATCCAGCTCTATGGGCTTGCTCAGAATTAGATATATGCATAATTAATGAGGTACAGTATGAAGCATCATAAGGTCTCCCATCATACCTTATATGAAGGGTGTACCACTTGTGGTTACTGAGTTATGGACAAATATGTATATTTGAGGTCAAAGGTCACTGAGGTCACTTGACATTTTGTCAAAAACATTGTATTGCTAAGTTATCCGTATATACCAAAAATCAGACCTCTAGCTCTATTGACTCGTTCAAAATTAGATATGTGCATAATTAATGAGGTACAATATGTGGCGTCATTAAGCTGCCCATCATACCATATATGAAGGGTCTAGCACTTGTGGTTACTGAGTTATGGACAAATATGTATATTTGAGGTCAAAGGTCACGTGAATTTTGTCAAAATATCTGAGATATCTGCGTGAATGGATGGACTCACGGATGGACTCACGGACGGACATGACCGAATCTATATAAAGCCCCCTGGACTTGATCCGTGGGGACTAAAAACTGTGTCACTGCATCCACTGCATGAAAACCCAATAATTCAGATAAATTCACATTAATGAGTTGCCTGTATTATAGAATAAAACACGTGAATTCACATGAATTCACATGAATACAGGCTTGCTGAATAAAAGAAATGGATTCTTGACTGTATTCATCTGTATATGCACTATTCAGCTAAAATACAGGCAACAATACATGTTAATACAGTAAGTATTATAGGGTTTTTATGCAGTGATCCTTTTTGCAATATGAATACGATGAGAAACTACATTTTTATTTTTCTTGGCCTTAAACATGGGAGTCTATGGACTGCCTTATACATGGGAGTCTATGGACTGCCTTATACATGGGAGTCTATGGAGACTGCCTTATACATGGGAGTCTATGGAGGTGAAAACTAAAAAGCCCTCTAACACGGCCAAATTTGATAGCATTGTGAAACAAATCGATGTGCATGTGTATGGGGTAGGGTACTATCCTTGTGCAAAGTTTGAAAGAAATTGACCTGGGCATGTCTGAGATATCTGCGTGAACGGACGGATGCACGCACGCATGCACATGACCAAACCTATAAGTCCCCCCGGACGGTGTCCGTGGGGACTAATAACTACGGCATGTGTAAGTGGGTCCTAAAAATAAGGAGTAAATAAAGCTAATTTTGGAAGCAATACCTGCCAATTATCTAGGAATAGTTCACACTTTAAACCAGTATGCAAATGGTTTTTAAATTTGGCTCGTTGAATTGTCAGATTCATAAACTTGGATGATCTCATATATCTTCAAATTTTTATTCACTTTTCCTTTGTGCAGATCAACAATTTACTTTTCTGCATTTTTTTACAGAATCTGCCATGTAAACATTTGGGTTTTTTTTCCAATATACGCCTTCAAATTTTGATATAATATTTTTCCTTTCAATATTACTGCATGGCTTATAAAATCTGCCATGTAGGCAATCTTAATCTACATCTGAGCTTACGCATACCTTCAAATTATCCTATATTTATGTACGTCTTTGAATTTGTCTTACATGAGCCTACAAATTTTGATACAATCTGTAGTGACCTTTGTGTTTCTTAAGGGTTTATTTGCATAACACATGGCACTGCAAGTCTGGTTGCAGGGTATCTTGTAGCTATTTTATCTATGGCTATCTTTCTATATCTACTTCAGCTGTGTATCTCAACCTACTTCAGGGATTAGAGCAAGAAACTGTGCGTACACTATAGTTGACATTAAAAATTGAAACAGCAAAAAACAACTCCAAAGTTGCAGCACCAGCTCTTCAACAAAGTCAAATACATGTGTACCTACCAGTAATATTACTTGTAAAACTATGTAGTCTGATTAGTACACACTTATGAATCAAGTCATGAAAGTCGGCAAATCACTTCAGCGCCTGAAATATCATACTGAAATATTTGAAGCCACCAATGATATTGTTGTTTTAGTGGTATCTTTCTGAAGATCACGTTTAACTAATAAATATTATTATCTTTTTCTACTTGAAGGAGATCTCTATTTAGCAAAATTTGAACAGACATTTTTGCCGTCATCTGAAATATATTGCTGTGCAATAGGGATACTTCGCATTCTACTACTGTAAAACAGGGACTCCTGGTTGCAATAAAAAGGGTGTTGATTCTTTGTATGGATATGAAACCTTCACATTAAGATGATATGTTTCATCAATTCAGCCTCTGATAACTTTACTTTTTTTACGCATGGCACTCATAGAATGTGCAATCATTGATTTTTTGTAATGTACAACAGACTCTATTCTTGCCAGCCAAATGTTCAACATTTATTTATAAACCCATTTCCTGATATTTGTATTCTGATAATGTAACCCTGACAAATAAAGAAAGAAGTTGAACTGAGTTTTGTGAAGTGATTTTCGATGTGTACATATCAAACAGAAGTGGGAGAAATTGCACATACTTTAAATATATATTTTAAATGTGTGTGTGTGTGTATGTATGTACATATATCTACATATATATATATATCTACATATATATATATATATATATATATATATATATATATATATATATATATTTAATAAAGGCGCGTCTTCACTGGAAATAGAGTTCTCCATGCGGTTCCGCAGAGCGATATAGTGTTCAGTTGTTGTCAATTAATAATGATGAACTCATTTGGTTGTGACTCAGAGTTTCACGCTGTTACACTGACGATAGTGTAACAGCATGAAACTGAGTCACCACTGAATGAGTTCATCATTATTTAATACTTGACTACAACTGAACACTATATCGCTCTGCAGGACCGCATGGAGAACTCTATTTCCAGTTAAGACGCGCCTTTCTTAAATATATATATATATATGAATATATATATATATAAATATATATATATATATATATATTTATTTATTTAAAGGGACAAGGTAGCTCTTTTTATCTACATTTTTTTCCAAAATTTGTTTTACTTGGGAAGCCTGTTATATTGTGCAGCATAATGATGCCTGGAAAGAGAGTCATCAATCTCTCACCACTTGTTAGTAGGAAAGTCAGATAAATATGGTGGTGATGCAATGTCTGCCATTATATAGGTAATTGAAAAACAATTTATATGCAAATAAGATAACAAGAAATTACCTATGTATGGCAAGCAAAAAAAATGATACTTTTAAATGCCTCACCACTGCTCCACCAAACACAAGTCCTTTATGTCCTGGCGTAGCTGCTCATATTTGAACTTGACATGGAATGAAAGTTTGCTTGAGAAACGTTTTAACAAAAGTTAAAATCATGCAAAACAAAAAAGCTCATCGTCAGGAACAGATATTACCTACAGACTACACCCATTGAACACAGTCCACTCATGGTGCACCTGAGGGTGACCCGCAGTCTGCTGGAATGGGGGACAACGGGTTCTGGTTTTGGGACATTGTTGCAAGGGCATGTCTTGGCTGCAACACTGCATATAGACACATTCGGCTCACTGTGAAGACAAGCAGTTGTTTATGGCATCATACAGGATTGCAACCCTACAGAAACATGCAGGCATAAAAAATAGAGATAGACTCCATGTTATTAATTAAGAAGTACATAATCTCTTTATTACAAATAGCATACTTGTAAAATCATTCTTGATGGAACTTTCAATTACCATGATTGATTTGTGAACACCAGGAAAAAAAAAATCTGTAAGTATACATATCGAGTAAAATATTCTTGTTTCTAAAAATACTTCATAAAAACAACCGGATATGTGAACTGTGATTGGGGCAGTGTCAATGAGAAGGAAAGGATATCTTTTTTTCTACTATTCTCACCAATTGGTGCACAAGCAGAATTTTTGTCGATATATGACATGAAAGAAGTTTCATCTTTAAGGTTCGGTGCATAACTGGTCATCTGAAAAGGACATTCCAGAGTTTCCAATGCCAGATTATCTTGTTAAGGAATATCGGTCAACTTGCTGCAGCATAATCATGTAGAAGTGAGAATCTGTCTACACCTTACACATTCAAAAATACACCCACATGAATGACTTGAGGAAAAGGGTCCTACAAGCTACACATAGCGGTCACTTCACGTGTATCTTCTATTAATTATACGTACAGGGGGCAAGTTCTGTCTGTGAAATACAATTTCTTGTCCCTCTTCATAAAGTCACATTGGCATGCCTAAGGTTCTGCTGGTGTAAACAGCCGGTGATGTTCAGTGTTGTTATGGACTACTGAATTTCAGCTCAGACTAGAAAAAATCATTTGTCAACAATAATGCATGTTGTAAATATAAGCAAGGTGCTAATATTTTACATTCCAACACACTCTTGGGAGATGGAGAAGAAAACGTACCGGTTTTCTCCCCAAATTAAAGATATTATCATTAGCTATAGTTGCTACCTGTCCCCCAAATATCAGCCTACATATGTAGTTTGTTTCACAATTAACACTCTAAGTGCTGCAAATTTTCCCACCTAAATTTTAGTGCAACATTTTACTGATTTTTGTGAATTTTCTGTAAGTGCGCTGATAATTTTGGACCAAATGGTCATAACTTTTCATAGGCTACAGTTTTTTATAAAAATTTTGGGAAAAATATGAAAACAAAATCATTTTGATCTAAACACAAAACGTCTGCGTTACATTCTATTAAGGTGACAAAAATTGACTTTGACACTCAAAGTGTTAATCTACACAATGTAAAGCATGCACACTGACCTTGCTCAAAAGTATGATTTACACCAGCTTTGCTAAGAACAGCTCTGATTGTGATTAAAAAGATTCACAACGATGTACGACATGTTAAAGACATGCAACCTGTAATCGTTGGCAGTGTTAGGTTCTTTTGAGAGAAAGAATGCCCACCCTGAACAGTCTTATAAAACTTGCATGAAAACTTGAATTGATACAATTCATCTAGTGGAAAGGTTTGAAAAATTTTCATGACAGCCTAATATGGATGACAGATGGTAAGAAAATGGATATTTGACATGTTCAATAAATGTACAAAAAGCGCTAGGAAAATTACCAAGCCACTGTGTGTGTGTAAAGTTTTGTCAATAACACTAAAGCATAAGTAAAATACACATGGAATCAGTCGGTTATCTTGAGAGCAAGAAACCTAAAATCGTGATCCTTTAATGATGCAAAAAACAAATTCCCCGACAGAAATATAAAAAAAACAAGAATAAATGATTGAATAATAATTTTGTTGATAATTAACAATTCTTTCTCATAATTGCTTTAAACTTTTGCTGCACCACTGGGGTTTTGATCAGGAAGCATCCTATGATAATACATGAATTGAGTGGCAATACAGAGAAAAGTAACCATTGAACGGATGTAGGGCTGCACAGATGACAAGAGTTTAGCATACTGCAACATACATAGCGCTCTAACTACCAGGACTTTCTATCACCTTAGGGGACTTTCACTTAGATGAACTTTGACCTTGACACCTCAACTGAGGAGTTTTATCACTGACCACTTTCTTCAATATTCAATCTTGGGGTTTCATCAATAATCAATTCTCCTCTGAGAACTCATCTTGCGCTTTTCCTGATGTCAACTTTGCTCTTGACATATCTGCTGTGCACTTTTCACAACAAATTTTGCCCCATTCATAGAAGACCACGCCTGTGGACAGGCGCTGATAAAGTCAAAACTTCCTACCTAACAGATGACATGAATGTCTGCTGGAGTTTCCATTCCACATTTTCTTTGTTCTCCCATGCATCAGCTTCCACGACAAATAAATGCCTTGACACTCACAACAATGATATGTTTGTCTGTTTTCCAACTCAAGAACTATCACTACACTTCCTTTACTGCACAACAGTATATAGGAAAATTGTTCAGCTGCTAAATGCTACTTTACAATATTTCTGTGAAGCCTGCAACAAAGGTCAATCCAGTGTATATGACTTTGATAACATCTCCTCTACATTTCAACAATTTAAAGTCTTCCTGAACCAAAGCCTGGAAAAATGCTAAACCACGCCTGATACAGCTGTCTTCCTAACAGCAGGGATAGATGGGGATCAAGTTGGTTGACAGTACAGCAAGTTGGGTTAACCCTTTCACGACTTATGGTTTTGCCCAACTGTATTCCTAACTACTGAAGGTGGGGACCTATGTACAGCAAAGCAGGGGTGAACAGGTTAAACGAAGATGAGATATATGAATGTGAAATAGATATAAACATGGCACTCAATCTGCATTTAAAACAATGTACAAAAATTTTGAAAAAACGCCCCTCTACAAAAGCTTTTTTAATCCTAGTGCATTTTATCTTGCAAGCTCGACTTGCCCGTTTTTTCCAAGCTTGCTTACTAAAGATATATGACAATGCACTACTAATACTGTAGCAAATGTTGATATCTGTTTGATCTCATGTACTCAATGTAGCTGAACATTGAACTTATCCTGGTCACTACTGCTGTGTGTCAGTATCAACTGCTACACCTAGCAACTTCTGTTTTGTCATTTTCATATCAGACTTTGAATCTTGTGAGCTCAAAAAAGATAATATAAAAATAGAAAATCAACTAAAAAATGCACCACTTGCATGTAACCTATGAGTTTATTTGCCTTTGAACTCTGACATGGCAGAGTTCATGTTCTATGGGTAACCCTGTTTATATATGATGACTGGCAGCTTGAGTGAAATTCACATTGTTATTGCCCTAAACAGGACCACTGTCAGACTTAAGCTTTGCATGTGTTTCCCTATTTCAAAAGCTGCTGACAATTTCGCTAGGTACGAGATCTGGAAGACATTGCTATGGGAGGAAGGTTTTCAACTGTTCTAACGATGACTGTCCATCAAGACTGGTTGGAAAAGGGCATGGAAAAAGAGGCAGCTTTGTGAGTGAGAAAACTATTGATGATGTACGAAACCCAAATCCCCTTATTCAACAAAATGGTGTTTAAAGACACAACGCTTGACTAGAACTATTTTCTGCATTGCTCTTTCTGTGGCAGAGTAAAGCAAACTATTTTTTCTTATCAAAAAAGTACCCTGATTTACAATGCAAAAAGGTATCGTAAATTTTTAAGAAACCAGCCGATATTTGTACAAATTGATCAGTAAAGGCCTACAGACTACGATTTTAAGAATTGTAAATGATGAAATGGTCATGTGAAAACTCTTAAAGCTATTTATTATTTATGAACAAACCTACATGTAACTTGTCTGATGGTTATAATTATGAGGTTAACTGGTAAAAATGCTAAAGTTAGATTGTCCCTGTGCTGACCTAGTGCATCAAATTACGCCCGCAACAAGCTTTTTAGATTTTGAATTTCTGAGCAACAGCAGGGACATGAGTTGAGGTCAATTAGCATAGCTTGCACGCGTGGCAGTGAAGATAAAGCATCAACAACACACACACACAAACACACACACACACGTGCGGGTCAGATACCCTGTCACATGTGGTCTGCCAATAAACTGCAAGTTTTATCAGCTATTATGAAAAAAAAAATTATGTCGGAATATTAAACCACAAAATACAAGTATGACTGTAAAATTTATGAGGATCTTTCAGTATGAATTTGACCAATCACTGAAAATGTCTTGTAAGTTACCTTTTGAGCCACTACGAAGTGCCACCGAATCAAGTATGTTCTCTTGGACTTGTGAGAATTTTAGAAAATTGGTAAGAGAAATGTTGCAGGGCCGATTCCAAGAAATGTAAAGAAACCCTAAACTGACTGAAAGGGTTTAGAAGTCAGAGTGCCACTAAATGGAAAAACCTTGTTTCAAAGAATTCGGTCATTAAAATTTTATCATTCTTTGCTGTACTGCGATGGACTAAGCGACACGTTCTGAAAGATTAAGAAATATTATCATTTTTTGGCAATAAATGACAATTAATTTTTTTCCCTGATTACCTTGACACAGTAAAGAACGGTGTGCCCTCTGAGCTAACTGTACCCTCCACTCACTCAAATTAAGTCGATAAGGCAAGAACTATTACTCACTGCATGTTGTTGGTGTACGGCAGACAAAAAGAAGTCTTCAGTAATTCCTAAATTGACTCAGGGTTCGGAAATGTCGTATGCAAGAGGGCACACTGTTAAAAGAGCGAAAGGTCAATTATCTTACACTCATATAAAAGGTCAGTTTTCGGTAATTGTGAGCCCTCATTTAAAAACAGAAAAAATTGAAACTCTCTTGTCTCTCTTAAAACTTTCACGGCATTGGTTAAAATTTTCCACGAGAATTTTCTGCAGAGTCAGTGGTTGATACTGAACAAACTTGTCTGATTTCAATTTCTTCGGTGGCACTCCATGACACTACTACTGGGAGGAACTCTTTTGTCATGTAATTAAAAGTGAAATTAAAAAATTTGACTTAATTAAAACAATTCTATAAAAAATGCCGTCATGCGATACATGTTCAACATAAACATTAAAAACAAGCATTTTACTGAATGAGTATGATGGCTGGACGGCAGTTAACTTCCAGCAGACAGTGAACTCTGTGAACTTTGACACAAAACTGCTATCTGAGGTCAGAGATAATGGTGTAAAGGGGAAGGGTCAATGTGTCAAACTTTGACCTTTGAACCATCTTACATCTGATTGGTGGAATGATGAACCAGCTGACTAGCACAGCTGCTCACTCTGCTGTGCAGCCTTCCCATTGGACAAGATACTGGACCTTCCCATCTGGAGTCAGCCTCTTTGCCAACACTTTGAACTTCTCCCCGCACGCCAGCCGCCCCTCTGCTCCGAAGTACGAGGTGATGCTCTCTCTCAGGTGCTTCAAAGACATGGCCTTGTCGTTGAGGATTCCATTGGAGACTTCCGGGTCACTGTCCATCAGGCTGTTGTTGTTGTTGTTGGTGGTGCGAGCCTTGGCGCCCGCTTTCTTTTTGCCCTTGCGATTCCGTGGCGTGGAGACGGAGACGATGGACTCAGTGTCTGTGCTCCGCTGATCTGGCCCTTCCCTGCGGAAGTGTGTTCTAAGAGGTGGAATGGTGTCGAGGATGGACGAGGCGGTGCTGGAGCTGTCTTCATCCCACTCCAGTGGTGCTGTGCTTCCTTTGTAACCCTTGTAAGACTGGTTGGCACTGTGCAAGGCCTTGTCAAACTGACTCTGAAAAACCAAATTATGTATTAAACATAGATACCATCATTCTTTGAACTGAGGATGTTCCCATACAGAGTAATTTTAAGGAGACAGATATTTGGACTCTCAAATTTCAACAATTCTTTTCTGATCTACCACTTGTGGGGGCTAATTTTAAAGCTTTTGGAGAAAGAAAAAAATTCACTGTCTTATTTTTTGAAAATCCAAAATTCCTTTTTTTCCATAAAGTTAACACAGGGATGGCGGCCATTTTGAATTTCAAATATCACAACATTTTTAGCAATTTGTTTCTTTAGTTACAAACTTTACGAGGTGACCCCCGGTGGGCGGTACATTATTGCTAAAATATTTCCAATAACCTTTCAGAGAAGAGACAATCAAGCAATTGTCCCAATCTGTATGGTAAGATCAATGCCACTGAGAAACAGTACAGTTTGTACAGTGTTTTTACCTTCATGAGCGCAGCTTGTAACATCTTCCTTGCTTTCTTACATTTTCCCAAGAATTTGGTCTCCTCATCCAGTTTTCTCTTTCCTCTCCTGGGTGAGGAAGCAGGGCTGGTCAGAGAATGAGAGGTTGAAACAGTTGTTACATCCTCACAGGCATGTTTCTATTTCAAGATTTAAGGGAGAATGCACCTCGGGGACAGATTCTCAATAGCGCTGATCGCAAATGACGTCACTGTTCTCTCTCATTAATATGCATAAATAAACATTTGTCCGCATTTTCTGCATAAACGACGAAAATAAAACCTGCGAGTGTTAGATGACTGAGACTACAAGCTGCAAACAACAGCCACGCATACAACGACAAAATTTGTCCGAATTTCAGCATATTTGTCCGAAAGTCGCACGCATGCAGCTATATTTAGTAACAAACCCGAAATCGCAATCAACACTATTTTTACAATATTCTTGTAGCCTACCACCACTTGAGGGGGCTGATTTTGAAGCTTATGGAGTCTTCATCTGCCTACTTTTGTGAAACATCAGAAAGTTTATTTCCCCCCAGAGAGATTCAACAGGGATGGTGGCCATTTTGAATTTCAAATATGGTAAATATTGGGTAATTTGTTTCTCTAGTACCAAAGTTTGCACAGTGACACCCCCCCCCCTTCCCAGTTTTTATTTTTAATTGAATGTTTGCTCAAGGAAAGTTCGAGGAAAGAATCTTTCCTTTTCAGGGCATTAACTACTTGTATATTCATTCTAAAAAATGTTATACCGTCATAGATGTATTAAGACCTTTTTGAACTGTGCCCCCACAGGCATGACTTGTCATTCAAGTTTTTAAGGTAGTATGGAACAGAAAGACTTCAATTTTTACTCAAACTCTCCTCGAGGAAACTTTACAGCATTTTTTTCCCCAATCAATGATAAACATATACGGGTCACCAACATTTAAAATTCAAAATGGCCACTTTTCCTGTGTTACTTCTTAGGGCAAAACAGTTAAAATTGAATTTTCACAGAAACAGGATGGTGAATATTTCACACAAACAGCAGACTTTAAGAGTATTGTATTGTAAAAATCTAGGGATCTGAATACCTGCCTATTAGATACATTCAACCTACATTATCAGTTTTCAGAGCTGTTACACATGGTTGATGTACACTGTACATGTAACTGCTCTTTTTGAATTCTGCCCTCACAGGTGGAATTTTTCTGTCATAGAATTTGTCTGCTTTCTCTGAAGAAGGTTACAGAGCACAACAGCCAAGTTGCTGTTGGTTGAAATTCAGGGGATACTCAGCGGCTCAAACTCCTGTAGGTATCACCTGATTCCCATTATCATCTGTTCAGGGCTCACTAGTTCTCTGAAAACGGGCCGTAATTTTTGAAACATTACCACGCAGCTTGATGTTGTAAGTTGTATTTGACTGAAATGGGTCATATTTTTGAGGAGTCACGGGCATCTGCTGAGTCACGGGCATCCCTGCTGGGATACATGTAAATTACTACCGCTCTTCACAGTTGTAGGTTTTCAACTAATTATAGCTGCACGCCAGCGACATTGGACACTACTGCCACAAATGCCAACAAATTCTGTCAGTGTTGCATGCTTGGCTGTTGTCAAAGGTTATAGTCTAGGTCGTCATGTGTCATATTGGTACATGTAGTTGCTTATTAAGTAGCGTTTAATCGTTCTTAGGTGCGTAATTTCCAAAAATGTGATCTAAATTTGCAGACAGTACGGTATTTACGTTTGCATATTAATGAGAGAACACTGAGGTCATTTGCAAACAGCCCTACTGTCTTGTGAAAAAACAAATCTTGAAACAAAAATTCAAGTTGACACCTGATGCATTTTGACTTGAAGTTGAACAGACGTACACTCCACAAAGCTTTTCTGTCCAATTTAATGCATTTCTGTAAACCTTTCACCCCTATGTCTGTGTATGAAGATCCAACTTTCCCACACAGCATAGTAGGATTGGTCCCAACCATAGTGGTAAAAGGGGGACACCGACATGGCTTTCAACCAGAATTCCTACCTTTGGGCTGGGACAAACGTGACTGTGCGTCTTCCTTTCATTTTCAACTCATTCATGAACTCGTCTGTTATTTGTCCCGTGGTTGGTAGCACTATACTTGGAGGGGTGGGAGCTGTGCGTATTCTCAGACCCCAGATGGTCTTCCTTTTCTTCAGTTCCTTACCACAGGTAAACCTGGAACAGCAGACATACGGTAAAAACCCTACTAATTTGACCACTCTATTAATTCAACCATCCTATTTTTTTCTCAAAAACGTAATTTTATTTTACCCTTATCAATCCCATCACTGATGGAAATTGGGACTTCCTCAATCTCTAATAATTCGACCAACCAATCATGACAAGCTGTTTTGAACATTTATTTTTGATAAAATACACACAACAATGCAATGTACAGCAGTGAACGTCTAAGTTGGGACTTCAGGAAAGTCACCTTTATATGTTTCAATCATCCAAGATGGCAAGCATATCACTTGCGAACTGTCAAAAAAGTTGAAATCCCTAATTATTCGACCACTACAAGTATTTTGGCCTTGTTAATTTTCTTATAATTCAACTATTTAAAATTGTAATTATTTTTTTCCGGTTGAATTGATAGGATTTTTACGGTAGCAGAGTCTGTCATGCATACACAGTAATGACCAAATTTTGTTTCTGAATCAAATGAAGCAACAGTTGCCATTCTTGACCTTCAACATCAGCTACATCCAGCTACACAGCATTATCCTGGATAACACAAGGAACTGGTAGTACACACATGAGAAATGTTCCGATGAACAGAAGAACATTTCTGTTCAGTCTTCCATTCAGTGTGACTGTCTGTACACTGGGCACAAAGGGGAGGGGGGGTTGGACAGTTAACCCTCTTCCTGCCAAGTCGGTGAAAATCCGCTTGAAATTCGGTGTAGCCAGAATCTAAGCACTGGTGGAAATCGGGCCCTTTTTGGGTACCCCCTTTCCTGCCAAGTCGACGGCACTACGTTTTGCTATCCCCTGTGCGTTTAGGGGTCATCCGAGGAGAGGTTTTCTGACAAGGAACGCCTTTTCCCCTCGAAATGGGTTCGCAGGGAGTCGATAGACAGGGAAAGGTGCAGAAACCTGTCCGCCAGTCCCCCACACCCGAGGGGGGCTGGGTTTTTTTTACCGCTTTTTAGCGGACTTGGCAGGATAGCATGGTGACGTTTTCTGGCTGAGTTGGACGTACTTGGCTGCCTGGCACTATAGAGATTGCTGCCGAACTTGACCAACTTGGCAATGCTAATCTAGAAGGCTACTTTTGCAAACGACTTGGCAGATGGTGCCGATGATGCGAGACGAAAGTCACTTATTCAGTTGTGCGTGACTGAAAATGAGAACGTATTTTTGACGGGACGGCTCGACTTGTTCCTCCGATGGAACGGATATGAACGACTCGGAAATACCATTACAAACTGGTGTCCGACGTACTAAGCTGGGCTTCAGCTCTGCAAGTTCAAGCCAGGCAACGTCCTTCACCACCTTGGCCGTGCCATTCAATGGACGTAGGTTTGGATTTTTTATTTATTCCATCGTCTGAAGTATTGGCTCTGGTTTGCAGGCAAACGTATCCTCTTGCCGACGCATTGGTAACTACGTACGCTGTTTGCGTACAGAGAATTCAAAAGGTGACATAAGGTCAATGCTACGGGGATACTGCCTGCACTTAGCAGGGACTGCTTTTGTTATGCAAACCAGCTAGCAGTACAATATGGCTGCCAGGCATGTGGACACGTCGATGGCTAGAACAATGGAAGCATATTGCGTTGCACCCGTGCATTGCAAAAGTGAACTGAAGATTTGGGTGTAGTGACTGATTATCACTGGTTAGCTGCAGCCCAAGCCATGTCGGTACAAACCCGTACCTGACTGAGGACCACTCGATTAAGTCAGTAATGAACGGTAACACTCGTAAACCAACTCCCAACTGAGCTGGCTAAACTACGTGGAGCTGTGCTTCAATGGCTCAGCCATGTCGTTAATACAACGGCAAAAACGTAGTTTTTGTGCTACACTGCCAAGTCGTTGAAGGTACGTATTCAATTGACCCTACCCTGGGGAAACAGGAAAGGTTTGCCGGTGCTGCTGCACCCCTAGCACGACCCTCAGGGTCTCTGACTAACAGACGAGTGAGGTGATGTTTGTGCCTAGCGGACGTGCGTAATACTGAAGGAGTTTATTTCCGAAAAATAAACATGAAACTGCAATAAAATGACGCACTCCCAGGGGCAAACAAAGCCGGTGACCTCAATTTTTTTCTGCAGTAACCCTTGAGCTCCTTCCCCTGTCTACGGGCATGTAGAAATTATCAAAGTCTAACACGTATAAGTACGGCTAAAACTACCCTGAAAATGGGCGGTTTCTGCCAAAATGCCTGGCAGGATAACATGCAGGAGAGCCAATCTTTTGCAGGCACATATTATTGGGCGGTTTTCTACTGACTTGGCAGGATAACGGACAAGAACGCTCGGCAGGAAAAGGGTTAATGCAATTTGTAGATTTTGTGTTGCTATGTAACAGATTCCATGAGAGAAATGTGATATCATGATTTTTCATCTGTGGTACACTTTGTAGCTATGGTTCCATGACAATGTTACTTGTAAATATCAAGTTTTCAGTTTGGCATTAAACTCATGAACGTCTGAGCACTTTACTTACCTACTCTTGGATGTCTGCAGTGCTGTTAGGAAATTCTCCTGTCTCTCTGACCTGGTACAGACATTTAACTGAAAATGAACAAAATGGAAACAGGATTCAAGTTAAACGTCCATAAAAAAAAACGTGAGTAATACCCATACCAACGGGCATGGCAACATACAGATTGATCATAAACATGACTCTGTTTTTGAGCATGACACTGTGTCTCTTACAACAGAGCTCCATGACTCTCTATTTGAGTTAGGCTACAATGTACTGAACAGGAACACTGTATTCAAAACCACTTTCCATGAAATGATATTGTTACTTCTCATTCACAAGAACAACTTTTGAATGTCTTTCAATTTTTTTCAAAAATATCCTTAGTCAATTATGGTTTCTTATCACACTCACAGAACATCCCATCACAAAAGGTTTCAAACAATCAGATACAATGCATGAGAAATCATGACTTAGAACAATGGCAATTCATGTTTGATGACTCTGTAGAGTTTTGAAGATACATCGTATATTTTGAATAATTTCCAGATATTATTCTTAAAATTTAAAACCAGCAATTTCTGAATCTTGCATTTACAGAGGTGCTGAAATCCCTGACGATAAGTATTCTTCTTTGGAAAGTTTGTCCAATTTGATTCCCCCTCCCCCACCTTAATTTTTTTTTCTTATTTTCAAACTTTATCTTTACCCTTGTGTCACTGTGGTTTAGCCCAAACCCATTGTTACCAATGGTGATCATGGACCAGTTCACTGGGCATTGGGGGTGAACAGGTCAAGTGAAATGCCAGGGGTACTCACATGCTCTATTTGTAGACTGTCCCACTGTTCATTGAGATACGGAATGATTTCCTGATCTATGTCGTAGTATTTCTTTTTATGCAACATGGTTAGATTAAAGAGCACCAGTTGAGCGACATCAACCCTGATCAGAAAAAAGAGAGAGCAGAAATTGATTTATTGTTAGTAAACATGAACATCACAAACAAAAAAATTTATAAGGCATAGAAAATATTTAGTGTTTCCATTAACATGCCCTCAGGAAACACAATAGGTTAGTAGGGAACTCCTTAAACATTTTTTTTATGTGACATATCAAAATACAGCAAAATTTGGCAAAAACGATGACTGATGTTTAAAAATGCTTCACAAAATTTGGGGCTGCAGGGTGTTAAATAGGGTCAGTTGGGTTCCCAGAAACAGTTTTGAAATTCATGGACAGGTGGGATTTCTGTATTGGACAGTGAAGCATGAAAGTGTCAATTACACAGACCTACTGGATCATTAAATGAAACATATTACAATTCCGGTATATGGCCGAGAAAGTGATTTTTTTCTAGTCTTCAACATATGGCCGAAACATATTGCAGTTTTCTTGTGCTTTTCCCAATTTTAACCGATCACTTTGCTGTAAGATCATTACCAAAACAGTGCCCTTCTTTTTTCACTGACAGTAAAATACTGTCTCATCCGTTTTAAGATTTTAATTTGCACAAAGGGAAGACATCGCTCCACATTGTATCCATTAATTTCAGTCATGTGATCTTTTGAATTCCTCGGGCTGTATTTTTGGTCCTTTTTGACGAGTACTGTATCAGGCTATTGTTGAAGACACTTCAAAAAGGAAGTTAAACGAATATGACATGCAGGTCTAAAAGTGACACACCCATGAGATCCAAAACATTTCTACGAGTTTGGCTGAAATAGACTGGTTTTTATCGGCAGTAAAATTCTTACCACTTCAAGGGCATTCTCTTCAGATATTCTGGGCCATCGTTGCACACGGAACACACAAACAGATAGAATCTACAGGATGAAAAGAACAAAGAGGGTTAATTAACATGTTGACTCCCCCCAATTCCTGTGAACAGGTCCACAATCACCATTGAAACAATGGCTTTGGGTCAAACCATTATGGTAAACGGGTTAGAAAAACAACATAAATCTGAAAAGTCACTTTCACCACAGATATGACAGAATTGCTGCTCACCTGATACAGAATTTATGACTGAAACAACATTTTGCAATAATTTCAATTTTCCACAACAAATACGTATGCCAGTTACTTAGTGGGTGTGATAACTCAGGTAAAATGAGATCAAGCAAATACAAATTTGTGTAAGAATTTAATCTTAAAGGCAATATGCGCTTGAAACTGAAAGTTTTAAACTTTGGCTAAAACATCCCTTGAGAAAACTTTATATAAGTTTTGTTGTACAATGAAGAATAAAATTAATGGTCATTTATTGCATAAATCTTGGTACCAGAGAAAAAAATATCCTAAAATTCACCAGTATTTGAAATACATGTAGATAAAGACCGCCATCCATAGTTTAACTCTACTGGAAAAATTGTTAAACTATTGGTTTCTACATAAGCAAGACAGTAAAAACTTCATTGGCAAACACGCTTCAAAATGAGATCACGCAAGCAGCAAATAGGAATAGTGAAGTAAAAATTTGAGAGTCCAAACATCTTTTCCTGAGTCTGTCTACCGTAACCCATTGAGCACCAAAGTCAATTTTTGTCACCTTTAAAAATATACCTCTGTCAATTTTTTTCAAATTTTTGTCAAACTTTGATAATAAAGTGTAGCTGATGAAATGTGACATCCATTTGGTTCAAAATTATCCAAAAAATTACAGAACAGTTCATAAAATGGTAAAATGTTGCACTAAAATTTTGGCGGAAAAAATTACAACACTCAAAGGGATAACATAATCGTATCTATAGTACATGCATTGCAACCCTCTGCAGATGGGAATCAAAGTGTGCATAGACTGAACTCACCTGTCTCCATACATCATGGGATTCTCCAGGCACTGAACACAAGCTGCAGATGAGGAGGAAATAACATTGATATTGAGAATAATTTACAATGTTCTCACAGATTTTGCGAGTATTTTCTCAATCTGTCAAATTGAAAACAAAAGTCAGGATGGAAAACGGGCCGGCAGTAAGATTGATGTCCTACCTTCATGAAACCATTGCTTGCACCGACAGCACTGCATCATCTTTAGGTACCATCTTACAAAAAAAAGAAAATAAATAACAATGCCATGAGTGAACAAGCGACCTAGCGGCCGATATAGCTCCGCTGTGTTTATGTAGAAAATAACTTTTTTTTACACATGTTGATTAGGAAGGTGGAAATCTTTGATAGCTCAATGCAGAGGCCAGAAAAAAGTGGCTAAAATAAGCTGCAAAAATACACAATTGAAGATTTCATCATACTTTGAATATATCGTATCGGATCATCCCTAAGAACATGTCAACCAAAGCTATCTGATGAGTAGTTTTTTGAGAATAAAATTTTCTGACCAAAGATGGCAACAATTGCCCCAAAAAATGAAATCGCAGATTTCATCATAATTTCAAGAGATCAAATTTAGTTCATAACTTCATCTATAGAAACCTGTATACCAAATTTCAAAGCTGTTAGACCAGTACTTTTTTTGAGAAA
>LD349423.1:0-10442 GCA_001465055.1 Ptychodera flava | reverse complement strand
AACTCTTTGTGAGAACTGCAGCGTACCACAGGCTTAACTGCTGCAGGATTACTGACCTTTTTCTCATTGTATTCTGCAGATGCCATGACTTGGTGGGTGCGACTTACAACAGCATTTTTGTGAGCTGTGGCGCACACATTGCAACACTTCTGCTTACAGTCAATACAGATATGGGTGGCTTCCATGTCTCTTTCACACCATTCACAGCTTTGCTGATCACTCCCACTTGAACTGGCATGAACCTGATCCCATCTCTCTTCAAATTTGTCAACAAGGGACACCATCATGAAGTTATCTTTCAATCCCACCACACCAGTGTCTGGGATTTGGTGCTTGGTGGTACATGTTGGGCAGATCAAGTGTCCTGTCTTTTCTGTCAGCGATTCAAGGCATCCCTTACAGAATGTATGGAGACATGGAAGGCATTTTGGACGTGTGAAGAATTCAAGACAGATTGGACAAGACAGGAAATCTTTGCCAATGCTGTCAGCAAAGCTTTCAAATCCAAAAGCCATTATGGAGTCGATCCTGCTGTGACTGCGTCAGAAGAACAAACCCCCTATCCTTTTAAATATACCGGTAGATCTATGCAGCTGTCATAGACTGTGAGTTAAATCAAGCCACATCACATTTACAAAGAAACCCTGAGGAATCATTTTCTTTTTACTTGGGGTGACCTGTGAGGACAAAGTCCAGATCATACCACAGACTATGTACACACCATTTACAGCGTTACCATAGAGTTCGTCAAACATTAACTATGATAGTGTCTAAGTGAAGTATTGTGCCAGCAGCACTGTGCCTCTATGTCTCTGTAAATTCATAAGTTTGATATCATGACAATTCACTCAGAAAGTGCAGGATACTTGCAAATTTTTAAACTTACATATATCACTATTATCAGCAACTTCACTGTTGTGAAGTCTATCAATCAAACAATCATAAACTTTCACATATATCTACAAGTTACAATGTACACTTTGCACTTGCACTGCTGCCTGGGAAAAGTTAGTCTCGACTTCCAGAATTCGGCTGCTGCACTGTGGCGCCACAAGTGTTGGGGAGTGTGATTAAGCATCGAGTCGCCAAGCGACGAGGTCTGGAGACTACCGATTTCTGCATTCCAGGATACTTATACCCACCGAAAAACTGTTGCTAGAGTGTCTGAGAGACGAGCAAGTTGACGACATTGCTGCCTTTTTAAGTGGGAAAGACTAACAGAAAGTTTGTTGTCTTTCAGATCACACCGTTCTGCTATACGATACATTAAAAAGGAGACTTGCACTGCAACACAAGTCCGTCGCCACGGTTGTGTCTCCATTAGTGGCTCTGATGAAAGACCAAGTAAATTTTCTGCAGGAACACAAGGTTGATACAGTTGATAGTGTATACGGGACACTAGCATTCAACCAGGTCAAGGGTCATATATAAAATTTGAATTCAGTGCTTCACATATCGAGAGCTAAAGATATTAGACCAGTTTTATACATTGTATCAGCGTTCTCACCAGGCCCCAATTCCGTGACATTCTCGCGTATATTTCTGCTTTGTCACAGATTTCTTTGCCGTGCGCGCCAATAGTGGCACGCCTTTGAAATAATAAACTTTCATGGAGCAAGCCGTATGGCCAGCCGGCCGTATCATACAGCCAATACTTCTCACCATAGACGTAAATGATTGACGCGAGTAATTACACTTCCTGGTTGAAACCGAGGCAATCTGGAAGCAATGCCTGTCAGAGGGCGTACTTAAACCACAGTCACTTGTGATTCGATACACGATGGCTGATGTGTAGTATGCATTACGTATACCACATAGTGGCCATTGCGTATTGAACCACAAGAGACTGTGGTAGTCTGACGCACTGGACGTGTTTGCGTTGCATGCATACCGGTGTGTCCGAGGAATTCGCTGAAGCTGGAGGCGTCATGGGCACGATCAATATTTTCATACGCTACGACAATAATAATCCGAACTACGAAAACACAAGAATGAAGTATATCCTAGCTACGGAATTACATGAACATTTTTCGAAAACAACCAACTCGAAGCGAAGCCGGTGGCATTATACCGTGGGTTCCGCATGGCAACCAGGGTATGGTCGGGCGCAACGTTATAGTGTTCGTACCATTGAGATTCAGTCGATTTTTGTTCTTGAAAAATAACGCAACTTTGTCTGAGATAATTTTTAGGTCTTTGCTATGTTTGAAATCATGTATAAACTTCGCGGGACGTACGTGTTGTGTGATGTCATCAGGCATTTGCTCCGTTCCTCACCTACGCGACCTAGTACCTACGACTGGAAATGATTGACAACTTGCCCACTGCCGTTGATGATTATTCCAAAAGTAGTTCAGAGGTTTAAAGGTGGAATAGTTGGAGAAAAGTTCTCTTATTTTGCAAAATATTATCAATTCTTGGCTTGCGCTTGTGATAAGTATATTATTCTTGGTGAACTCATACTGGTACGTAAGAATATAGATGTCTTTTTTTCCATGCTTCGATCAATTGGCAAAATTTGTAGCCTTGGCTGGCAACCGAAATTTCACGTCCAAATGTGATGATTGTTTACAAACATCATAGGGATATGTTTCCTAATCTAAATAGATGCCATAGCATCGACTTGACCTGTTCCTTCTACTGACTGTGAAAGGGGATTTTCAGATTAAGTGTGCATAACAACATAACTCATGACAGAAATCAACTTGGAGCTGAACGCCTGGACACTCCAGCAACTATTATGGTAGAGGGCCACGAAATGGACTTTCACAATGGAAAGAACAAAAGTCCAATAGACTTTTCATTAAAAGGCATTGATATTCAATATCAGTTGATATGTTTACAGAGTGTTTATGAAAAAGTTAAGCTGAATGAGCTGTTGAGTCCTTTATTTTTCCATACATAGAATAAGGTTCGTTATATTTGCAGCTTGACTCTTTTAACATATTTATATATTGTCTCCCAAAAATCATCTGTTGTCCCGCTTTTTTTGGTCGGCGGGACAAAATGTCCCACAAATTTTTTTTCCTGGTGAGAACTGTCGTATTTTGCCAAAAATGTGAAATTTGGCAATATTTACACATGCAAATTTAACAATCATTCAATCAGTGGTGAATGAAATCACCAAAAGGCACCAGCAAATCAAATGTACAAGGTATCTGACAGATCCATTTGCAGAGTGAAGTACTTTTACCAAAAATACAAACAACTGCCAAAAAATAGTGCCACAAAGAATTTAGCAAATCTGACCACAACATAGTCGAAATAAAACAAGTAACCCTAGGCTTAAACTTTAGAGTTATCAGTCACGGTGTTTCAGAGAGAACTATTAGATGTTTTGATCTTGAGCAAGTCATTGACAATGACATAGTCCCCAGTTGTAATAGGAGTATCAGTCTTGATGGGGCAGGGAAATGTGGTCATATAAGAAGTATCACTGGAGTGTATATGTTGAGATCTATGGGCACATAGGTCTATGTCGTTGTTCCCAATTTGAAACACATGAGGCATGTCTAAGCTATGGTTCTAAATCGGGAAAAAAGATCAGACCTCCAGCCGTATTGGCCAGCCAAGAAGTACATATGCGCATAATAAATGAGGTACAAGATTTGACATCTTAAGGTCTAATATCCCATAAAAATTGGAGGGTATAGAACTTGTGGTTACTGAGTTATGCATATATGTGTATAATCAAGGTCAAAGGTCATCAAGGTCACATGACATTTTGAAAAAAAAAATTGTATTGCTAATTCATCCCTATATGCCAAAAAATCAGACCTCTAGCTCTATTCGCTTGCCAAGAATTAGATATGTGCATAATTAATGAGGTAAAACGTGTTGTCATAAGGTCTCCTATCCTACTAAATATAAAGGACATAGCACTTGTGATTACTTATTTATTGACATAAACGTATATTTTAGGTAAAAGGTCATCAAGATCACATGACATTTTGTCAAAAAATTTCTATCCTATAGTTATCTCTATATACCAAAAATCAGACATCCAGCTCTATTGGCTTGCTCAGAATTAGATATGCACATAATTAATGAGGTACAGTATGTGGCATCATAAGGTCTCCCATCATACCAAATATGAAGGGTGTAGCACTTGTGGTTACTGAGTTATGGACAAATATGTATATTTGAGGTCAAAGATCACCGAGGTCATGTGACATCTTGTCAAAATATTTGAGATTTCTGCGTGAACGGACGGACATGACCCAATCTATAAGCCCCCTGGACTTCATCCGTGGGGACTAAAAACTGTGTCACTGCATCCTTTTTGCAATATAAATATGATGAGAAACTAAATTTTTATTTTTCTTGGCCTTATACATGGGATTCTATGGAGAACTGACTTATACATGGGAGTCTATGGAGAACTGCCTTATACATGGGAGTCTATGGAGAACTGCCTTATACATGGGAGTCTATGGAGGTGTAAAGTAAAAAGTCCCCTAACAGCCAAATTTGATCGCATTGTGAAACAAATCATCGTGCATCTGTACTGGGTAAAGTTTGAAAGAAATTGACCAGGGCATGTCTGAGATATCTGTGTGAACGGACGGATGCACACATGGACAGACGGACGGATGCACGCACGGACATGACCAAACCTATAAGTCCCCCCAAGACGGTGTCCATGGGGACTAATAAGCAAAATGATAACATCTTGCATAACTTTTATCTTGTAAAAAACACACTATTAAATGTAAACTTTACAAAGTTGAATTCTATGTGATGAGTATTTTGTTTACAAAGGTTTTTTCTTTGGTCCAATATGTAAATATTGGCCCCTTGACCCTTCTCCTGCCAAATTCATATTTCACAAACAGGTCATATAGTGAAGCATAATATGTTCCATTTGGTGCATTTTGACAAAAAATTGATCATTTGAAGCCCCCTGAAATCACAGATACTATAAATATGATTTTTATGGACTAAAGCTGTTGGAACAGACCAAGCCAAATGGGAGAAAATACGTGTGGTTTTGGCTCAATACGCTGTTCACTGAGTTGGCTGATGGGGCAGTGTCTACTGGCTGGCAGGGAAAGGATTGAATTTGCATTTGCAAATAAAATTATTACTTCACAAAGTTTATGCAAGTTATTCCTTGGAATCTACACAATATATTCAAAACAAATGTCAAAATTGGTCCCCTATAAATTAAATGCAGTGATTCGGTTGGTGTGACAAATGGGGACATTTGTCCTAAATGTACAAGTTTTTTGACACTCCAATCATGCTTTGCTAAACGTGTGTTTGTTGTGTATAAGGCAACGTAAAGAAAATTCTTTTGTTTGCCATCCTTGGATTTTTGAGAAACCTACCAGCCACCCAGGGAAAAAACAAACAGTAAAAAACACAAGTGTATTATACTATTAACATAAGTTCTATTTTAATTTGGTTTATAAATAATATTTCATTTGTAATAGTGTTAACATTGCGTTTGTTCTATTAATTTTCTCTGAAAACCTATCAGCACACGGACAGCAAACAATGAATTTTATTTAAAGCGCCTAATGTCTGAATATGTTTTCAAATTTTGCTCATGGAAGTGATGGTAAAATGTCATAATCTGTAATATCAATGAAATACATCTATACACATGGTATACTTGATTTGAATGTGACAATGAAATTCCATAGTAAGAACTGCAAAAATTCAAAACACCTTGGATTGGGCTCAACCTGTGACCTCTTTCTGAGGAAACTCAGTCAATCAATTCTGTTTGACTGTCTCAGGGTTCTCAAAAATTTTTGAAGTAGGTGGAAAATTCAGAAAAGTAGGCGATTAGCTTCTGTGTGCAACCAGGTTCCCTGGGCGGGCGGGGTGGGTGTTTAAGTATTTTTTTTAAATTGAAGACATTTCTGAGCAATTTCATGCATTCTTATACAGTGTACAAAAGGGTATTCCAACATACACACAGGGGAGGGTTTCAGGGACGGGGTCCCCCGTCCCTGTTGGCAAGAAATTTTTAAATTTTGAAGACATTTTGGAGTAATTTTATACATTCTTGTACAGTATTAAAGACCATTTCAGCATACAGAATAATCATTATCATTGTCAATTACAACATGTTTTCAAGGCATAAAGTTTTTAAAAAATGTCAGAAAAATTAATTTGATATCACTCGGCCTGTCAACTGCATTCAGTTGACAAGGATAATAGCAAAATTTCACCAGACTGTTGTGTAGAATTATGTTTAGTTCATGACTTGAACATAAATTTTGAAATACATCATAGAATAGGGGTTTTCACAAACGATCCGCTAGAATCCTGACCAGCCTGGCTGTACAAAGTTTTTTACTGATTTAAATAAACTTGATTGAAGATACAGTAAAATCAAACAGTTTATTCAATTCAATAAATTGTCGGAACACAATTTTCAGTGATTTTAATTCACTGTACTAATTTCATAATAAAACGAATCTGGATTATGGATTTTTTGGTGATGTTGAATATAATTGAAAAAGAGAGCCAAATTTCAGTGTTCATGTTTGATAAAACCTCAAACTAATGACACTGAACGCCAGCCTGTACTACATCGTGTGTGTACAAAGCACCGGCAGTCAATTGTAACACAGTACACACAACGCGATATCGGTTGACCTGAAATTTGACACTGTGATCGACGTAGCGTTTAAAAAGTACGAAAAAGTGAGACCAAGTAATTTTTTGTTTATTTAGATTTGATCTAAACCTCCCAAAACCAACAGACAAAGTCCTACTCTTACGCAGAAAATCAAAGTTTTCCAGCGTCGACTTTCTCTTCCGCGATGCACACAACCACAGCCCCTCCACAAAAGGCGATGACGATCGACTTGAATATTGGCATCATGATTGACCATGGATGGATTGACAAGGCGTTTCAAAGTATGAAAAATGAGACTTAGTAACTTTTGGTCGCTTTAGATTTGATCAAAAACCTTCAAAACCCATCACACAAGGCCCTACTCTTACGCAGAAAACCAAAGCTCTCAAGCGTTGACTTTCTCTTCCGCGTTTGAGCGAAACAAAAGTCGGCTTCATTCGGAAATGGTCGGCTATTCGCGGGCATAACGTAATTGTATGTTAGTCCAATTTTCGGCTACACTCGATGTGAACGTCGGAATAATTCGGCCTGTGATCGGGCAAGCAAGGTTCACCTTGACAGCGATTCCCAGTATGAGTACAACGCGTTCGCTGATCGTGGTACTACAGTGATAGCAACAAGTTCACCGCGGAAATTGCTAGACTACATGATATAGCCACATTGGCACTTCTGAAATATTATCTCCGGCTTGCAAGACCACAAAGAAAATCAAAATATTGTTATCAAAACCAGAATTTCCGGGCCAGAGAGCGAAACAGTGCTGAAAAGTAGCCGGCCAAAATACGAAAGTAGCCGGTCCTTTTGGCCGGCATCCGGCTTAAAATGAACACGCTGCTGTCTGTCTATCTATCTGTTTGTCTGCGTGTCTGTCTGTGTCTTTTCTAGCACATGTACACATATCACCCAAAACCCTCTAACACTGAAGCTGACCATAGAGACAAAACACATTTCATCAGGTCTGCAATGGTACCTGTTACATGTACACAAACACTCTCAATGATATACTACTTTTTTCTACAGTACATTTTCCATATATCAAGTAAAGTCCAAAGACAATATTAATACCATTGTTATGCACACCATTCTGTACTTCATACAAGATTATGAGTTCTATGTACACTCAATTCAAAGGGAGACATTCATGGTCGGATCGGAAACCAAAATATCTAAATCACTGAAAGTGCATGTAAAAAGTGCATGCCTTCTTTGCTGCGTAAATAAATGCCAAACACCCTTTGCTTGGAGGATTTCAACTTTGCACTATTATTATTATGTTGTGGTACTCCATTGTATGTGTGCCATCAGGTAGATACATCTATTTTAAGTGTGTGTTGTTGTGTTTTAACTTTGGCGAGGTCACATTCATCTGCTCCTGCTAAATTAGAAACTTCATGACTTGTGTGCCGGCTGATTACCCATTTCATTTGATGTTCTTTTAGCTATTTGTTTCGATGTTCAACTTTGGACAAATAAACTGAAAATCAGCAATTTGCAGATGGCTGACGGCAATCTGAATCAACTGAAATGTACAAATTCCATCATTACGTGAAGAGGAGAGACATGTCAAGAAATCTACTAAACAATGTTTAACAAGTTCTCTATGAAAGAATTCTTTCGAGTAAAATATTATAACCAAATATTTGATGATTTTCTGTAAAGATGTGCAAATTACACCATAATCTGAACAGGCTCAGCTTAAGAGACTTAAATAACCTGTCAAAACTATCAGACATGGGGTTTAGGAGATGATTCTTTTGACGTTGTTTCAACATAGACGGAAAAATTTTTGAATATTTGCATATGCAAATTACATTATGATTTGAATAAATCTGAGTATGGCCATCCCTAGTTACCTGAAAACCAAATAGTAATGCCATGTGATGGGCAATTCGGAGAAGACGTTTTCAAAATATGAAAACGTTCTTAAATATTTCATGCAAATTTGAACAAACCTGACTGTGGCCATACCAAGAGACGTGCCTGCAAAATATTCAAATCATTTGATAAGTGGTTTTGGAGAACATTTTTCACATTTGTTTATGCACAATTACACAAGCACGGGCATTTAGTAACAAAATGAGCACATTTTGCTTTGTGGTTTTTTCCTAACAAATAACTCTCACATACAATTTAGATACCTCTAATAAATGACCATAATAACATAATTCTGTAAGCCTTCACTGTATTAATTGCTCCCTATGATTTAATTTCGCTATTTCTGTGCTTCATTAAATTTAATGGAAATAACATCAACTCACATCAGTGAATTTTGATTTTAGTCTCATACATCATGAAGACAGTTACATTCAATTCCTTAGAAACTGATACCTCAGTACCTTGAGACAGAAATTGGAATGCTCAAATTTTTCCAATACTTGTTCGGCCTACAGCTAGTGGGGGGCTTATTTTAAAGCTCTTTAGTAAGAAAATTTGCAGTTGTCAACAACAACAATGCAATGTCTTGGAAAAGCTAGCACTTTGTATTTTATCATACTTCAACCCTTTACCCAGTATCACTTTCCCATCTGTCAAGTCAGTAAAAAGCTGTATTGAGCCAAAACCACATGTATTTTCACCCAGCACTTGGCTTGGTATGTTATAGCAGCTTTAGACAGTAAAAATCATGTTTACAGTATCTCTGCATTCAGGGACCTTCAAATCTTCAGGTCTTTGTTAAAATGCACCACATGAGACATGTTTTGTCTCACTAGTTTTAACCAACTTGACCTGATGGTGAAATATGAACTTGGCAGGAAAAGGGTTAAAGGGGCAGATTTTTCATCAGCTCTATCTCTGAACAAACTAATTGACTTAAAACCACTTACAAAGGAAAACAAAAGATTGAAATCATGAAAACAGTCGATGTCAACAAAAAAAAGGCCAGAACCAGAGATTGAGGACTGCCCCGTTAAAGGAGAAGAATAGGAAATATGCACTTGTTTTGTTGACAAATGAATTCTAGAAGGGATTGTAGTTCATTAGCCAAAATTAACCTAAGACATTGCAAACACACACAGGCAAATGTTGACAGTTATATACTGCACAGTTTGGCATGACTTGGGAAGTGACTGCTTTTTCAAGGTTTCTCTTACGAGGGAGAAATTTCCCCTATCCTTGAAAAATTCGGGGATCGAGGGGGAATCATAATAAATTATGGAAATTAAATTAGGCATATTAAGGTTTATAAAGGTATTTATACATTGAGGTTGAAGAGTGGGCCAATATTTAATCAAACACAATCTCCTGTCTTTTCTTTATGTCTATGTAGGAAATGTTTATAATCTTTACTTCCCTGATATGGGTTTTGCGGACCGAGGTCGTATGACAAAAGGGCCTATAGTATAGGCCGTACAACCTCGGTCAGCAAACAAATATCAGGGCCGTAAAGGTTTTATCATATACCTTATGGAACGATAAATACGTATTAAACATAATATTCTGCATTGTTTAGGAGATAAAAATGTGTGCGATATCAACAATTTATCAGAAAAGCAGTGGCCACTATTCGTCGCGGATTGACATGCATAATGACCTCATTTCTTTACCTGCAGAATTCTAGACCATGCAAAGCAGCATATATGTCATGAACAGAGATCAAGTCAAAATCGAGAAGTAAGAAGGAAAAAAGTGTGGTGTAAATTTTTGTAATTTACACTGAACAGGCACGCATTTAGTATGCGCTGGATTCACTAGAATTTAGTAATATCAAGTTCAACTTATGTCATGGCCTGGCTCCACAACTGACAAGTCATCGTTGATGACACAGTCCCCACTTGTTAATGGGTACATTTATTACATGTCCTCAGAGAGGATAGAGTCCTCTTCATTAATTAGGTTTGTGATAAAA
>LD349422.1:6794-18014 GCA_001465055.1 Ptychodera flava | reverse complement strand
ACAGACAGACACACAGACAGACAGACAGACAGACGGACAGACAGACAGACAGACAGACAGACAGACATCGCTGCGACATATGCTCACGTGTTCACACGTGAGCAAATAGGGTCAGGAATGGGATAATGTTTCACTCAGAATTTTGACTGCATAGTGATGAGCGTAGTCAACTGGCAAGATCATGTCATCAGCACATTTGTACAGTGGGAAGTTCGGAAATTACATGACGGAACATCGAACGTTGATGTTGTTTGCACGGCTTCACTTTTAAGTCTCCGAATTCTTCTATGATGTTATTTAGTGGTGAAATGACGATTATCGTCTATGATTTTTTTCTCAGATGTGACCTGGTGACCTTTGGCATGTACGGCAATAACTCAAAAACAAACGATTTTTTCGTTTTTTATTCAATGTCGACATAGAATGCTTGATTCGGGAAACTATGGAGGTAAAATTACTCCATGAGCATACAGAATCTAAATTCGAAGGTAACTCCAAGTTGGAAATAAATTCAACGCAATCAGTGCACTCGTTCTATTGGACAATGATAACCATGCTTAAAATAGCCCACACCTGACCCTTTTTTGTTAGCAGCGCAGCAAGTAGTAGAAAAGGGTCGGGGAACTAGACTAATTCTCAGGCGAATACATTAATAGTGACTAGAACGACAGTCTGTCTATACTTTAGATTGCTACAAGGCCAGAGGTAAGTACGTGATATAGACTCAGGCATGTTGCCATTTTAAAAATACAGTAATGTTGATGATAGTTTGCGTTCAGCTGGCCATAATCTCTTGACTCAACAGTGTGCTGGAAACGCTGCACAACACATAATCCACAGGGGACCGAGAGTTCTTGCTGTTGTTGTCCGTATTGCTGTTTATGTTTATTAGTCGTCTTGTTGTTGTATATGAAGAAAGTGTACGTTGGCAGAGATTTGCATCGGGTCAAATAATAACAGTGTCCTTGTAGCGCTTCTAGTGAAACCTACATTACGTTTGAAACAACAACACGACAATTATGTTCGTTGAATTTTATTGGTTAACAACAACAACACGATAAATACACATAAACAACAATACAAACAACATCAAACAGATCTCTGGTTATTTTGTACATAATCCAGCAATGCTCTGAAACTCTGTCAGGATCATTTGTTGCGAAATCATGTTGACAATATGTATTTTCATAATTTTGTTTCAAATATGCCTATAAATTACAGGATGATGCAGCCATTTTTTAGTTTCAAGACGATCGACTATAGAAAGTGTTGAAGGAAAAAGGTCAAATGGGTTTCAGTAACCTGTTTGTCTTATTCGTATTCTATTTACGTGTTTGAACTTGAGACACTCTCCCCAATAATAAGAATAAAGAGTAGATGTTTCTCATGCTTGATCGGGGAAGTTTACTGAAATTGTATCAGGATATACTGGATAATTACCCATTTTTTTGCTCACGTGTTAACACACGTGAGCATATGTCGCAGCGACGTCTGTGTGTCAGTGTGTCTGTGTGTCTGTGTGTCTGTCTGTCTGTGTACTCAATATCTCAAAAACGGCTCATCAGATCAGAATCAAATCTGCTACATAGATTCATTTTGCAAACGGCAAGAACTGATTAGTTTTTGGTGAATGTGGCTTGCTTTTTGCTCATTTGCATAATTAATGATTTTAGAAAAAATGGATATATATTGACGACGACTGCACACAATTTGATGAGATTCGCTACAAATGTTGATCACATCAAGATATATCAGCTGTGTAAGGAATGGAGGGATGACATAAAAGATAATGGATAATTTGCATATTTAATGAACTTTCCTCATATATATCTGATTTCACTTGATCAAAATTGACAACATTTGGTATGTATATTGAAGATTCTACGATTTAACATTACTGAAAGTCATTAAAGCATATTACTTCATCAAACTTTTAATTTGCATATTTAATGAACTTTTGAAATTAGGGATTTTTAATTCAGCCAAATACTTATTTGCATATTTAATAAACTTTTCTAATTAGATATGTATATCTGAATTGACCTTACCAAAGTTGATGAAACTTGCTATGTACATTGAAGATACTATGATATAATATTATTGAAAATCATTAAGCGGTTTTACTTCAGCCAATTCCCTATTTACATATTTAATGAACTCCACTTATTAGGGATATATATCTGAATTGACTCGACTGAGGTTGATGAATGTTGCTACATATATTTAAGACACTATAAAACAACATTATTGAAAGTCATTAAACTTTTTTACTTCAGCCAATTCCTAATTTGCATATCTAATGAACTTTCCTAATTAGGGATATTTATCTGTATTGACTAGACCAAATTTGACGACACTTGCTATGAACATTAAAGATACTATGATACAACATTAAAAGTCATTGAGAATTTTTAGTTTAGCCAATTCCTTATTTGCAAATTTTATGAACTTTCCTAAAATCAGGATATTTATCTGTCTTGACTAGACCAAAGTTGACGAATTGCTTTGTACGTTAAAGATATTATAGTACGAGATTATTGAAAGTCATTTAACATTTTTACTTTAGCTAAAGCCTAATTTGCATTTTAATAAATACATTTCAGTCAATTCCTAACTTGCATATTTTAATGAACTTTCCTGATTGGGGATATATGCTTGGCTTCAGATGCAATCTGTGGTGAATATTATTCATTATGTTGATCATAACACTTTCAATGAAGTTGCAAACATGTGGTGAAGGTTCAAATTTATACATAACAGCAATATATAATGAAACACGTGAGCATGTTCAGTTCATATCTGGTTTATAATAGTCAATAGGCTTGGTTATATATATATATATATATATATATATATATATATATATATATATATATATATATATATATATATATATATATATATATAAACAGATTTCTTCAAGTACAAAGTAATGAAATCTATTACTTAAGTTTCATGTATCCGGCAATCCTCAGATAGAAGTGAAACCGGCTTCGAGATTAATTTTGTCAAATGTTCCTGCTTTCATTCCTGATGAAGTTTTGCAAGAATATTTATGGAAACTTGTTAGGGTTGTTGGGAATATCAAAGCGATTCTTCGTGGTTGTAAAGCGCTTCCCTGAGGCATGTTAAGTCGTTCAGACGACAAGGTCATGTTTTGTTACACAATGAGAATATCAGTGGTATTATGCAAGTGAAATATGATGATCGCTGCGTCGTTTTTCTTGCGGACTAAAAGGTCATATTCGTAAATGTGTTCCCTTATTATAGATCATCAGAAAGCAACGGTAATGACACTGACAATGTTCAGAAAGACGATACACATACTGATGAAAATTCTAGCAGCACGGAGGGCGAATGGACCACGTGATTTGGCAAACGGAGGCTCCCAGCCCCCTTCCCTCCCCTAAAATGGTGTTTATGCCATGAGCGCGTTGTTTTTATGTGTTCTGAAGTCCCTAGCCGAGGGTAAATTACCCAGGGAGGGCGAATGAGTTCTCAATATAAAGTGCACCTTATATAAACACGGCTTTTCAATGCCTTACCTGACCTTTTGATCTCACAGTAAAAAATTAGGTCAGCCTCCAAAAATGCAGTTTATTCTTACTCGCAGTCTGAATAGCCACACAGATAACTGGATTACAACAATGGGTTTGCGAATGCCATTTTCAAAGAGAACAATCATCTGTGACAACTCTGGTAGCAGACTGTAAACAACCCTTTCATGTTTGAGTAAATGCCTATACAAATAGCTCAGAAATACTGTCGGGGAAACGTTTTAGTATAATCATTTATTCTCATGTCAACTGGATACAAATTATACGGAAAGAAACTGATTTCACGAGAGAAAAATGAAAAACTGATTATTATTTATTATATTATTATTTGAAAACTGAAACACTGAAAAATAGTTGCCATAGGCACTAATCGAGTTCAGCTTCATACTCAGAAATATATTGAACTACAGGCAGTATTTGAAATAGCGATATTCCATTATATCACAAAAATGACATAACGTAATGAGAAGTAGCTGAAAATTATAGTCAAGAGCGGCAAAATTATAAATCCAAGAGATAGTTTTTCAATTCTTTTTTGAATATGTGTCGGGGGTAAATACTTTTTATGTCTTCTAGAATATTTTTGAATACCGAAGTACCAGTAAATTTAATATATGTTTACCCTAAACCTGTTCTGCATTTCGATTGAAGGAAAAAAAATTTATCTCTGGATCGGGTACTATATGTATAGTCAAATGAGGAAAATATGATTTGAAATGCATGGGAGGTTTACCATGAAGTACATCATTAACGAAAATAGCGACTTGAAATTTATTTTTTCTATATATATCAAGAATCTTAAGTTTCTTGAATAAAGGAGCACTATGAGCATCATAAGTACTTCCTGATATAATACCCACGATTCTTTATTGAATGACAATAATACCTAAAAGTATGATTTGAACGTAGTACCCTTACATTTAGACCAATAGAAACGAATGCATTATATAGCATTACTAAAATTGTCAGCGGAACTATAAACCTCAATTTATAAAATATACCATATTACTGCAAATCCTTTTTTCACATCATCAACATGTTTCCAACGCAGTCGGTTGTCCATTTTGACCAAAACAAAAGATGTACATTCAACTTCATTTAGGCAATATCCTACAATTAAAGTAAAACTTCTATATCTCTCATTCTCAAATTGTTCTTGCCTCAAATCACCTTATAAACTGTCCTCTTAGCATTTACAGTTAATTTCTTACAGTCACACCACTTCACAACCTTCTGAAATTCTACATTTACATCACTGAGAGGAATAACTATGTGAACTATTGTCGAAAGTCTGGAACATATTAGAATAATCTGCAAAAAGCCTAAAGGCAGAAGAGTTTAGTATATCATTAATATAAATTAAGACAAGAGTAGAGCTAAATATACAGCCCTGAGGAACACAACACTTAATCTTCTGCTTCAGCGATTCAGTGTTGTCAATGCAGACGAACTGGCTTCTTGATTTCAGATAGCTTTTGAACCACAATAAAGGTAGCTCTCTAACGTTAACTCCATAATGTTCTAATTTAGATAATAAAATGTCATGGTCCACAGTATCTAATGCTTTAGAAAAATCTATAAACATACCAAGAGAACGGTTACCACTATCTATATCTAGTGAACACTGAATGAGACTTATTAAAGAGATTTTACAACTGTGTTTCCCCATAAAAACCACACTGATGTTAATACAGAATGTTGTGCTTGTTGAAATAATTTACAATGTGTATATTTACAATTTTTCCAAGAGTTTACTCAAAACTGGTAAAATAAATATAGGCCTATAGCTACCAACGTCATTACCATTTGTACAGAGGCAATACCCGTGCAACCTTCATGAGGCTTGGAATTTGACCAGTAGTGAAGGAAAGATTAAAGATATGACACAGTGGAATAGGGATGTAAGTGTTAGCTGCTTGTACAAGTGTAGAGGGAATATTATCCCTGCCTGTTGCTGTGTGAAAATGTAAGACAGAAATCAAATCCTCAAATTCATCTATTGACACTGGGCGTAGAAAAAAATATTGTAGACCCATTTTCAAAAAGTATGAAAAGCAACATTGCATGGAGGACACTTGTAAAGTGTCAGATAAGCCTGGTTTCCGATCGGAAGCTAACTGACGGAAGTAGAATGTAATTGAAATGTTAATGAAATAGCTTCGTGTTTTGAACTTATACATATATTCTAATGTATTACAGATATAGCAAGTTTTGTCAGGGAAATATCTAATACTTTACATGTAAACTACTATGGAAAGTGAAATATTAATTTTAGGGGAAATTCCAATTATTTGTTGTCCACATCTTAACTTTTAAACACCCTATTTGAAGTGCACTTGTATCAATTGCCAAAAACTTTAAAAGTCACATCTGTTGATGAAAATTCTGAAAATCAAACACCTCTCCCTGGTAAAAACAGTCAACCCAATGAAGTCAAACAGAACGATAAAGGTGTTAATTCTGATGCAGATATTCATGCCGATGAAGACAGGATACGAACCGCTGCTACTTCTTCTTACTCTCCGCTCCTTTCAACTCCCGTGTTTTCTTTTGATCCGCCTTCATCGTCATCGCCTTCACTTGCTCAGTCTCAGTCCTTAGATTTTCCTGAAACTCCACTTTCAGATTTTGATATTGATGAGTCCGAGAATTGGTTTGCTTCTTAGTTCCAGTCTTCAAGACAAGTTTCTCAAAGTCAGTTTATTTTGCCTTGAGTGAAAACATCAAATTCGTTTGATTTTCTCAGCAAAGTTTCTAATCGAGATAATTAATCCGTTTCTTCTGAAATGTCTGATTTGTTGGAGTTTCAATTGAAGGTGCAAATTAAGTCGTTTAATTAACTTGTGTTTTAGAAGAAATCAGAGGTTCTGAAAATATGATAGAAAAAAGTTAGGATTATTGTTCAGATTTCAAAGTTGTCATAAAGTCATTTATTAACTTAAGCAGGTCAGATCTTGCCATTAGTCAACGTATTGTTGGTATTCATAAACTTGTTACTAAGTAAAATAAAATTGTTAGCCGGTGTAAAAACTTGACAATTAGTAAACATGGAAAGTAAAACTTCTCTTGTTTTTGCTTGTCCTGTGATGGTAAGTATTTCAGTCATTTCTTGGAATGTGAATGGTTGCTATGATTCTTTAAAGCAGCACAACATCTTGTCTTCGTTGAAGTCCAATCAATATGCTCTTTTTTATTTTCTACAAGAAACTCATTTGGCGTGCGCCTATTTACTTCTCTCATGGTGCGAGTAATTCTGCTGGTGTTTCAGAGTTGTTTCCGAGAAACAAAAATCTTGTTTCTGTCAAAACTGTCGTCCAGGGTCGTTTACTGTTAAGATGGAGGATATTTTCTATCATTTGAGCAGTGTTTATGCTCCTGCCAATAGAGATGATCGTTGTAATTTCTTTTAAAGTCTTCGAAAATTTCTCTTTGATTTTTATCTTGACAATAGAAATATTGTCATGGGAGGATACTTTAATTGTATTCTAATTGTTCCTGATTTAGACAGGTCGTCTCGTATTGAACCACATTTGAAGTCTTCACAAGTCTTTTCTTCGCTTGGCCATCATTGTAAGCTTTCTGACGCCTGGCGATATTTTCATAATCAGTCTAAAAATTTTACGTGGCTGAGTGGCGAACAAAACTGTACACGTGACCCACTACCCCCAAATGGAGCACTGAGGAGTAAGGTGCCAAGCTCACGGGTACAACACCGTGCTAGAGTCTCGCACTCATCGTCCTCCGACAGTGTGTCTGTTACTCAGAACCCACCGGGTCTTGGACCGGTCTCGAACTCACCATCCATTGATAGTCAGACCGTTACCCTAGCCACTGGCCCAACAAGAGGTTGACTTCGAAAATTATTTCTGTGTCTATTGACTCTCCTACTGATTTATCTGATCACTTTTTTGTTTCTCTTGTTATATCTATGAATCCGTGTGTCAAAAAATCCAGTTTGGTGTCTCGATACTTGTCTCCTTAATGATGGCGATTACTGTACTTTAATTATAAGGAAATCTGAAAAATTTGGCCTACTGAGAAGGATAAATTTCTTCTTTTCAGTCTTGGTGGGATATAGGAGAACAACAGATTAAAGAATTAAGTCTGCAGTGCAGCGTTTAACGAGTTCATTACGTTAAACGTTCAAAACAAAAACTTATTGAGGAAATTCGTAATTTGGAATCATGGATTCATACACAGCCTTCTCTTGAAACAAGATATCACCGGCAAAAAAACCTGTTAGACAGTTTTCAGAAACTTGACACCAGATTTGCAGTTATTCGTTCTCGTTTTCAACAGCTGATACTAATTCACAGTTTTTCTTATCTTTCGAAAAATACAATGAAAGTAGTAAATCCATTACTCATCTCCAACGTGAAGATCATAGAACTACAGAAAATCAGAGTGAAATTCGTCAACTTACTCGCTGGTTTTATCCAAATTGTTTTACTGCTAAGCCAATTTCAACTGAAGCACAAGATACTTTGCTTCATGATCTCCCTCAATTACCTGCTGACAAAGTTACTCAACTTGATGAACCCTTTAGTCTTGATGAGTACACCTTTGCTCTCAAGAGCATTGCAAATGATAAAACGACTGGTGTTGATGAATTTTGTGATCTTTTCCAGGGAAAGATTTCCACCAGGTTTTTCGACCCTCAATTTCCGATCGTCTTCTTCCAACGTCCTGCCGTAGAGCTGTTATCACACTCCTTCCGAAACAATGTGATAACGCTCTTCTCAAGAACTGGAGACCTATCAGTTTGCCTTGCTCTGATTACAAAACTTTCACTAAAGCTTTATCACTTCGCGTGAAAAGAGCTTTGCAAGATATTATTCATTTAGATCAAAATTATACTGTTCCAGGCAGACAGATTTTTGATAATATTCATTTAATCAGAGATTGCATTCATTTCCATAATCAAATGAAGCTTCCCCTTGGTATTCTTTCTTTGAATCAGAGAAAGGCGTTTGATCGTGTCAGTCATCATTATCATTTTCAAACTCTGCACGCGTTCGGGTTTGGTAAAAAATAATCAATTTTATTTAAACTTTTGCATACATAAAACTGATAGTCTTGTCAGTTAACAGTTCCCTTTCAGCTCCAGTTCAGTTTCAACGTGGTATAAGGCAAGGTTGCTCCTTATCTGGTCAGCTTTATACATTTTTTATTGAACCTCTTTTTTTACACACATTTAGAAAAGATGACAGTTTTCAAGGTGTTATGATTCCAAATTCAGGTGATCGTTAATGTAAACTTTCAGCTTATGATGATGACGTTAATACTCTTGTTACTTGTAATACTGATTTTTTGAGTTTAAAATAATGGTTTTCTGTCTATGAGCATGCCAGTAATGCAAATATTAACTATTTTAATTCTCAAGGTCTTTTGGTTGGCTCATCGCGTGGGTGTGCTAATCATCCGCTTGAAATTCTGTGAATAGTATTGGTCTCAAAATCCTTGGTACTTATTTGTGTAACAGTAATGAGTATTTTGCAAAAAAGACTGGAGTGAGTGTGTTACCAAGATTGACAATAAGTTATCTTGATGGAATAGATATGCTCCTGCTATGTCATTCCAAGGCCGTTTTATCGGTATTTATCAGCTATTACTTGCTGCAACCAAACTCTTTCGTCGTTTAATTTGCATCTGTACTCTTGCCTTTATCATTGACGAAATTCAACATAAATTTGTTGATTTCTTCTGGCAAGGAAAACATTAGTTGCAAAGTCAATCAGTTTTTGCTCCGTTGAAGTTAGGAGGGCAAATCTTATCGATCTCTTTTCTCATTTGAAAGCTTTTAGGTTAAATTATCTTCAAACTTGATATCTGTATTCAGGTTTGGATCATCCATTATTTTTGTTCGCTGATTTTTTTAGAAGTGATGAAAATCTCAATTACACCTCAACTTTTCACAGTCATTTTTCAGTCTGTTCCAGAATTTCTGCCTAAATTTTATTTTGAGCTTTGAGAGTGTGGCTGTCATGTATTTTCCTTTCAATCAAAGACATTCTCTATGAAGCCCTTTTATTCGATGATTGCGTTAATTTTTTCAAATTCTCTTGATGGCACTCTTGTTAATCATTATATCAGTGCTAGCATTACAATCGTTGATGATCTTTTTGACCCTTTGTACAAAACTTTCCTCAAGCCAGTTAGAAAAACATTGTTTCTATTCATTTGGATAAATTTTTTTTCAAATTCGCTCAGGACGTTTGTTGATTCAATCCCTTGCGATTCGAAAAACAAAATCCAAAGTTCTCTTGAAGAAGAAATTGATTTGGATGTCGTTCAATCTTATCATCGTTCTTTGTTTTCTTTCGAATTTATTTGTAAAATCACTGATGACCATATCATTTTGAATTGTCCTCTGTATAAATTTGAAAAGGGTAGCATACATAAATTTTTATTTCTCATTTTCAAGGGAATAATAAACGTTAAGATACAGTTTAGAGAGATCTGAATCCGTGGCACATTTCGGCCATCTAATAAACCAATTTGCACCTTCAAAAAAGAATTTGTACTGGCATGTCATTCAATAAAGAATCGTGGGTATTATATCAGGAAGTACTTATGATGCTCATAGTGCTCCTTTATTCAAGAAACTTTAGATTCTTGATATATATAGAAAAAATAAATTTCAAGTCGCTATTTTCGTTAATGATGTACTTCATGGTAAACCTCCCATGCATTTCAAATCATATTTTCCTCCTTAATTTTATCTGATCAACTTATTCAGCTGTCAATCTTTGTACGCAATGACGCTCTCCTCATAATGATCTATAAAGTACCCCATCATAGTCTTAATCCGTATTCCGGCTCACTTTATAAATTGCATCCGTTACAACCCGATCCAAATCTTGACCTTGAAGGCGTTTTATATCATGTTTGAGATATCATCGTCTAACAGTTCGTTCAGAGATACCACTTGCCCTCGGCACAGTCTCTCGTGAGCTATTCAGCTCTGGGACTATTCGCCCCATAGACGTGTGAACATAAGCGAGAAAAAACCCGGTTTTTCTCAATCATATGTACACACGTCTATGGGGCGCATAGTCCAAGAGCGGAATATATCACAGGGGACTGTGCCCTGGGCAAAACATTTTGGAGATGAACATCTATTTCGCGGTGACATCTTCCTTTATCACCCATTTCTTAAATTTCTTGCGCTGAACGCACCAACTTAAGTTCATTGCCTGAAGTGCACGCACACTCTACCAACCAAAGATCAGTTTTTTATCTTGTCTTCCAGTATGTGAGACGATCGATGTTAGGGACTGGCCAGTTTGTTCAGCCTCGCGCGCTCTGTATGTACTTGTGAAGTACACACACTCCAGAGTTTGCAGAAGCCGTCTGAGATAGCGTTCTACATTTGCACTTTAAATCGGAAGGAAAAATGTTGACATTGCACTAAAATGGTCACTACTCTGAAAATTTGTAGCTGTGGAAACGCAGCTATTGTTGGCGGGGTAGCGTGGCCGCTATGCGGGTCATCAAAAGGCGGGGTTGACCTTTTGATGACCTGCATAGCCACGCATGCACCCTACCCCGCCAAAAGATAGCTGCGTTTCCACGGCTAGACAATTTGATGTACCGGTGAAGAATGTAAGATGTATAATAATAAGGTTATCATGAAAATACCGCAAACGATGCACTAGGACAT
>LD349419.1:152256-169427 GCA_001465055.1 Ptychodera flava | reverse complement strand
AAAACTCCACGTTTACAAAAGACTGAACACAATTTTACAAAGTGTTGTGAATTACGAAATAAAGTTGCATTTAGAGAATTTAAATGGGTTGCTTCGGTTAGGTGTGTTGCTTTTATCTTGTTTGCTGTGCAATCAATGTGTTTTAATATTGACAGCACAAGTAGGGAGAGAAATTTGGCGTCAGTTTTTCGAAAATTTTACATCTGAGCGAAAAATGCCTTTGATACGAAACAACCGGATTGCTTCGGTTTAGAGATGTGTTGCGCTCATCCTTGTTTGTTGTGTAATCAATGTGTTTTTTTGTTGACAGAATTAGTAAAGAGATAAATTTTGCATCAGTCCCTGCAGTTTGGTTCATGAGATTTTGTGCTGCGGACCAGTCTATATACCTAACTCATGCACATTTGTTGCGTACCTGGCATTTTCCCAGTATTTAAAATTGGATCTGTGGTGTGATCATCTGAAAGTTTTGTGTTTTGTGCGTGCCAACACTTGATAGCTAAGGCTAATCAGACACACATTTAATCACCTTCGACAGATCAAGCTGATGAGGCTGCACGTGTGGACAACGAACCATGTGGCCATACTGTATATTAGGCTTGTCACTGATACTTCTCTTCGCATCGAAGCATAGACCCTCTAAAACACGTCTATGATCGAAGTAAATAATCACTCACATGATCCATGAGTGACAGCTTTTTATTTGCCCCTTTGCATCAAAGCTGAACCGCGTCACGGCATTCCTTGCATAAATGCATATGAAATTAGCTGGTTACCGGTTGCCGCCTGGTAGCGTTGTTTGCTTTTTTGCTCTTTCACATTGATCCTGTTAGTCTGAAGTGATAAGTCGACTACATTTGTGGTCATAAAGCTTTCCCCCCAGATTGAGCGCTCTATATAAGACTGCGCTCGATTCCCGATAGTTTCGAAACCGACGTTTGGTATGCAGTGTAAGATTTCTTTTACAGACTGCCTGACTGACAAACATTAAATGTTGTAATTTATGAAACGTGTGTGTTTCACGGCATATAGCCGTTCCGTTGGTTGAAGAATACTCGAAACGTAGGCCTACACACTGTCCCTCCACAAACTGGCCTACATCATGGATGTAAAAAATAGACATCCATGCCTAGATAAGCTCACTCTATTAGCGAATATAGGCTACAGTAGAGGTCAGGTCTCGCTGCCACTCTCTACATTAATGCAGCGTGGAGGTAGCATGGAGGTAGCATACCTCCATTGATAATGCAATCATGAACTATGTCCTGTAAATCCCAGAAAAAATCACACGCGCAGATACGGATACCTAGCTTATGTTACACAACTGGTAAATGACGTTATGCTAGCAAGTACTGCGGTTAAAGTTTCGGCAGAATTTGTGAACGGGTTACGAGTATTTGATTCAACAATACCGACGTGGCCCTAACCGATGTATAAATTGGGCTTAACCATGCCGGTTAAAGGACATTTAAGCCATGTCGTATACGTCGGCCTACAAAGCGGATAAGCTGACGGTTAAGTAACGTATCGGTAAGTAAACAACCGACGGTTCTCTTCCGGTCCAGTCGGATCAGCCATTGAACCGGTGACGAACCGCTGACAAACCGTTGCTAAACCGGAAGTGTAAACGGCTATTTTCATACAGTGCTAGACACTCAGAACTACCTGTACACCATGTATTACTCATATATAATAGATTCTTCAGGGCATAGATTTGTTCTAGAAGACCCCTCCATTAAAAACAGAGGGTAGATTTAAATGGACAGAGATAAATTAATAAAGAAATATGAAGAAAAGATGTTGCATTCTTCTAGCGGAGCCAAAGGGGGCGTGTCAGCTTTCGTGTCAGCTTTTAATCCAAGAAAAGTCATAGTATATTGCCACAAAAAGCGGCGTCGCTTACTTAAGTCCTTCGGCGATGCAGTTTTAGAACAAGATTTTCCCGAAGTCAAGCAAGTCGAGGTTAGAGCGGGGATCGACATAGAAGGCATGGTAAAAAGAAAGAAAGATGTATAATGTTTATACAGAAATGGACGTCAAATAAATAGATCCAAAAGATGAACGAAGTATGCCGCAAATTCGCACATTGTATGCTAAATTAAAAGATATATACACAAAAACGTAGGAGGATCAGATATACAACGTCAATTGAAAGATCACTACGAACATGTACTTAAAACCTTTGAAAATGTTGAGGATTCTGGTCTCGTTCTCGAGGAGATACTAAATTTTTTAAGTAATTCTAGTAGTTCTACCAGGGGCTTGCGGTGCGGTCCAACTGCCTTAATGATTACAAAATAAGCATTTTGTCATTGATCTGATTCTTGTTTGTGGCCCTGATGGCTATGATACTCACTGCTTCCAGTATGCAGTCGTGGCACGTATAAAGTTAGCCGTGGCAGAGTTTTGCAAGCGGCAGGGTGGCCAGACTAGACGTAACTGACAGATATATGAACCGTTTTGGGCCGATTACTGTTGGGATGGAATACCATTTCCCACACCCATATATCTGACAATATTCAAGCGCTTCAAGCGGCAAAATCCAGGGGTCAAAATCAAAGTATGGCAGATTAACAAAAGTGATGCCAACCTGTCCGGCATAACTCTCTACTATGGCAGTGGCAAGGCAGCGCAGATGACCAATATCTTACTGACAGTCAGTTAAGACAGCTCACACAAGAGCGCATTGTGATGGGGCAACTATGTACCAATTACTGCATTAAATTGTCTTCTTAATTATAGTAATGATAGTAAGAATGAGCACAGACAGAAATGTATGTGTATGTGTTGTGGTCGAGGTTATACGTCAACAGAAGAATTGGAAATACATCAGCTGTACTGTGGGACAGACACCGCTCTGCCAATATTTCCTAAGGCAGTGTGTCAATTCGAAGGGCATCGGAAGAAGGTAACTTGTCCCTCTGTCATCTATGCAGAAACTGAGACAATCATTGGGAAGGACACTGGCCGGAACATTCCAATTTGTCTTTTGTATGTTATAAATGAGCGATGGCCACCGCTGCTCGACAGCCAGCCCAAAACATAATATAAAAGAACGATCATGGGCACAGACTGTGTTACAGAATTTCTAAAGGATATGAAGAAACAGGCTGAGATCTGTCCGAAAGCATACTATTGGAAGGTCATACCGATGAAAGATACTTCTCAATACGGGTATCCGATCTGCGTTGCATGTGACAAGAGTGCCACACACCGAATTGCGAGCGGAAGCCCAGGCTCTGTCGCTAGGATCCCCAAAGGCGGCCGCCTTTTACTTTGAGGGATGCCGCCCGTCGAGAATCATTCCTATCCACTTTCACAACCTCAAGAGATACATGATGATTCTTTTGTAATAAAAATGTTACATGAACTGGATGCCAGAAGGGATCCTTCCGCTCCACTAAGGGAACGTGCCGGCAGCGCAGTGATGGTCCAGAGCCCCAAATCATAGTTAATATGGCTAGTTTTCAATCGGATTCGAACCCACAACATACGACATCAGTCGCCTAGCTTAGAGTCCACAGACAGAACCGCTCGGCTAATTCTCCACTCCCAAAAAAAGTGGTTCAATAGCCGGCTAAGTTGTTACATTTTTCTGACTAAGACCACTGAACATGTTGTAGAGTTCGTGAAGCACTCACGCACGCATGCTCACTATCATACATCACACATACACACTTTATCAAAGCAAAGAAACGATTCCCATCGCTTTAACTGTGCGAACGATAAGACTTCCAATTGAGGAATTCTGTGTCTTATGAAAACATTTATCTTTAGTGCCTCAATTGTTGTCGGTGGAGAGTGGCCGAATAAGAAGAGGCAGACAGTGAAACGTTTCTTTTCATTAAAGTTAATGGACAGTGTCCAACTAATGTCTGGATTGTTTGCAAAGTTGGCAAAGACTGTGCCAGAGGATGGACGGGCGGCAGTACCACTTTCGCATCCAGAGATTCAGTGTGCGAAAGGTTCTTCCCGTATGAATACTTAGACTCTGTTGACAGACTGGAAGATGAAGAGCTCCCACCGAGAGAGAAATTCCATAGCAAATTAAAGGAAGAAGGGATTTCGGAGTGTGAATATGAACACGCATTGCGAGTATGGGACAAAGTGGGATACCAGATGATCAGGATAATACGTAACTCTATTGTGAGACCGATTTGTTCCTTCTTGCGAATATATTCAAAAAATTTTGTGAGACATGTTAAGAAGCATATAAGCTGCATCTGGCGCACTATTTGTCAGTGCCCGGCCCGACATGGGATGCTATGTTACTTTACACAGGTAATAAGTTTAAACTCATTCAGGACCTGGAGCAGATGACTTTCATACAGAGGGGAGTTCGCTGTGGTATCAGTCAGTGTAATATTCATTACTTACAAAATCATCCAGCCTACGCTGACGCTGATGCTGATGGCACTAATTGGGATCTGGAGGTTGCCAGTCAGGAACTACTACAGATGGCGGCGCCGAAAACCAAAATTAAATATCTTGATGCTAACAATCTCTATGGATGGGCAATGAGCCAGCCAATGCCAGTGGGGGACTTCATTGGATGTTGAGGGAAGGGTTTTTCGCTCGAACGGCTGACTTTGATTGGAACAGATCCCCACCCTGGTATGGAGTCGATATATGATACTAGTGGGATGGACTCGGCGATAGTTCCCAATTTTCTAAAGATTAATAAAAAAGAGATAGGTAAATTTAATGGAGAACATATTCTGGATTTTGTCGGCATTCTTTCGAAACTGTATGCCTTTCATACTCCAACTTCGGACACGAAAAAAATAAGGGGATAAAAGATGTCTGTCTTCGTAAACATCTAAACTTTGAAGACTATACAGATCTGTTTGAAACTAGGAAGGAGCCCTAGCCGGCATTATTTGTCTAGTTTGTACGGTGTGCTGGTAAGATTAGGAGTGAAAGGCATTGTAAAATCATGATGGCATCCAATGATATCAAACGTATACATTTATATGGTCCAGTCACAAAAGAATGACTGGCAGAAACTAGGCGAATAGAGTTGGTACCTTATAATAGTATAGACTGTAATGTACTATTTTCAAATGAGACCATTGTATCATTCATAACATAAACCTTGGCAAATATTTTATCATCGTCTGCATTGACACCACTAGCCCTAACTGATGTATCTTTTTTCTAATTTCTAGTAGTACACCATCCTTTGTATGAAATTACCCTGAGGTTATCGTTCGCTCAGTTAAAGCAATGAAATTTGTTTCTTCGCTTCGATAAAGTGTGTATGTGCGATGTATGATAGTGAGCATGTGTGCGTGAGTGCTTCACGAACTTTACAACGTGTGGAGCGGTCTCAGTCAGAAAATGTAACAACTTAGCGGGCTATTGAACCACTCTTCTTTGGGAGTGGAGATTTAGCCGAGCGGTTCTCTCTGTGGCATCTCCGCTAGGCGTCTGATGCCGTATGTTGTGGGTTCGAACCCAATTGAAAACAAGCCTTAATCCATTTCCATTAAATTCATTATCTTTGAAACTATGCAGATTAATAAACAGCCAGAATCGGTTCTTCAAATTATCGACTGCATCCATATCTATTTCACACCGATCTCTATCATCCGCAAAATACCGTAGTGTTTCTGTCAAAAAATGTCTTAGTATCATCTTCCTGGCGTATATTTAATTGTCAATGCCCTCGATCGTTACAGATAAAGATTCAACAGATGGATTACAGAAAAGTTTGCTATTTAGTTCAGACTGTTTCTGATCTTTAGTGAAGAGTACTAATATACCTCATGCTACGATGCGGTGCATTAAACATTTTCATTGATTTGGTGTCTGATTCATTAAATGGGATTATTCTAAAATGTTGGAGATGTACGTAGAGAAAACTCTACCATTGTTGCAATATATGGCTGTATCTCTCACGAGGACGTCATCCTTGAGTGTTTCATACGCATCTGAATGTTTGTTAATTTGTAACTGGATGTGTCACCATTTTCACTCATAATTAATTGAGAGGCGGGTGCAAGCGTAATTTCCGATTCGACGCCGATAGATAGGTAATCACATGTCCTGTGATGAAAGGATGAGTCAGTCGAATATCATATTTTGTATTATATATACGTTAAGAAGAAAATTATCGTCGGCGACAGCGGCATCTGCATTATTTGGGCCACTTCGTAATTTTCTCAGATTCTCATTCTGAATTCCGTAAAGCGTCATGTTTATTCTCTCCTATTTATGTTTGTTGAGATCACGATAACATTCAATAAAGTGGTAATTACTTAAATCGAGAAGTATCTGCCCCTCAAATTTTAAGGCCATGTGCTTGTTGAAATTTTTTGCAACATATTGAACTACTTTGTCATTTTAATGTTCCGTAACTACGAGATCAAAAAGCAGGTCGAAAGTATCAGGAACTAAAACTACTCCACTTTCAACTTTGGGCACTGTATGTAAAGTGTCTCGCCTGGCTGTGCCTGACTTGGATTATACGTAACCACACGATGGATCCTTTCTGCCTTTGTTTCCTGCGGTTTTCAGCTGCTGTAAATTGGTAACAATGATCGAATATACGGCGTTTTGTTTTCGTGTATTGTATAGAGTAATTCAGAAGAAACAAAATCACATCTTCACATGAACATTTCCATCTGACTGAAATGTAAATCGATTACCCGTGTCGCGAATAAGTCGAAGTTCCAAATATTCTTGGAGATGATGAGCCTTCTGAAAGACGTTTATAAATTCTAGACGCTTAAAGAAATTAAAGTTTTTTGGCATTCCTTGATGAAAGCTAATATGTTATGATATAGGTTATCATCTTTGAGTCTCACAACTGGATTTGCTCCAAGGATATATAGATTTACCCGCTGGAGTTTACACCATTCCAATTCGACAGAGAAACCAAAGAGGTCTCTGTTTTAGAAAGAAACTTTGCAATATTCTTTCCACCAAACATGATGGAGGGGCCGCACTGCCGTATATCAATACATAATTTTGTTTACTATGATTCTTTCCTCATCTTCACAATTCGTTAGACTCTGCATCAATACATAATTTAATCACTATGGTGAATGTTAAACCTGTCAAAAATATCCATAGCTGTTTTCCAATGAACCTGCTGCTTTTTTGGAAAACTGGCAAGAGAGCCAAATAAACCTGGTATTGCAGCAGCAATTTTTCGCAGCCAGCCGTTTTAACCATTAACCAAACTGCTTGACTATTTCCTTTGCTTTTATATATACTTTGGGTGGGCCTGAGCCGATATCCGACTCTGAGCTGCCAGTTCCTGAGCTGCCAGCCGACCGCCCTTTTTAGTAACAGCCATGGCAATTGTTGATATCGTCATTCAAAGAGCAGTAAGTAATGCAGCAATTGTTATACCATTCTGTTTAAATAACTCTGTCAGCTTCAGCTTTAGTGTCAATTCAGGAGCGGAAAATACACCACAAAGAGACCTAGTCGGCGCCAGTCTTTCATGTGCTCCACTGATCTTATCATTTTCCATTTCAATTCGATAGTTAACTTTAGCTTTTCTTGTTTTGAGTACAGCTAGTAGTTTTTCAGCTTTTTCTTTTCCTTTCTTGTCAGTTTAAGGAATTTCCTTTCACTGTTTTTCAACTTCTTTTTCCTATAGCATAATTTAACTATTTCATTGTTAAGCTCATTAAGACGCATTTTTGCAATCCCTAATTCATCAAAGAAAGCTATGTAGTCGGGATTTAGATTGTTCCTTTTATCAATCCTATTTTCAGAAGTTTGTATTTTATGTGCATTATCGCTAGCATCATGTCATAAGAGTGTCAGTTTATCTCTTATATATCCCATGACACTAGGTGTCAGATCCTCGATCGGTACTGTATCGTTTAACACATCTTATAAACGCAATGTACAACTCACCTAGTCGGGCTCTCCCACCGTCTCTGACTGTATACTTTAATTATAAACTCAGATCCTCTTTTTTCTCTTTTTAATGTCTCGAGTGATTTTAATCCACGTCCTTCATCTTTTAACAGCCTGAGGTTTTTATAATACAGCTTTGAATCCTTAATCTTAACATTCATAATCAATTTGTTCCGTGCTGACTGATTAGTAATATTATTCGAAGCTTTGTTCATCCATTTGCTTTGTAAGTTCCACTCTCTGTCCAGTCAAATGATCCACCTGTGGGTTATCACGTAGCTGTTATGTGAACTGGCCTGGAAAGGGTCGGCTTCTACAAGGGCATTATCATTGTCTAGAAAGAATGTTTCAGTAACATCAGCATCAGCATCATCACCTATATTAAATTTCAATTCATCGAGTTGTATATCTTCTCCTCCTTCTGCCATATTGTGTCTTCACATTACTTTAATTGTTTTGAATCATCTCTTACATATACAGTAAAATGCACGTCTCGGTTGTTAAAAGTGTTGAACAGTTGGCTAACTATATTGAAAGAACTAGTGCTGCGTATTGGCGCAGTTATAAATTGATTGGTTGAATTGATATGGCTCTTAATCTAACTAAGGGAATTCTTGTAAGTTCTTCTGTTAAATCAGCTATTCCAGCAGTTCCAGTACTGTTAGCCTTAACTCCTATACCAGGTGTTGTTATTGATGTAATACAATGGAAAACGGGTGTAACAAAGAGACGGGAGAAATATAAACATTGTTATGTTCAATATAAGCAGTTGCTTACACAAATACAAGAAAAAGCCACATCTGTAAAGAAAGAGGACAAAAAGAAAGAGAAAGAGGTTGCCTTGGACCTTATTCTGAACATATTTCATCAGGAACTAGAAATTCAATAAATAGGAAGGATTTGTTCCCCCTCTCGAGCGTTACATGATGCTTTACGGTCTAAATTGTTATGAAAGTTGAGCTGGCAGGAAATTTCTAAAATTACAGCTTTCTTTGAGCAATGTAGAACATCTCCATTAAACCAGTAATAAAGTATCCAGGAGACCGGACATTTGGTAGAGTCACTCCGGGCTGAGTCACCGCTTACATGTTAGTGGCCCTTGCTATGCTTTTGCGTATGCTTTTGCGTGAGCTTTCGCGTGAGCGACTCTGAGGTAGGTATTTTGAGGGCTACAGGGAGAGGAAAATATCCCTCCATATAGTCATCTTTTGAATCTATCCAAGATACCAAATAATTATTACTACTTGCACAAAAAGTTGAGTACTATTCGCATTTATACAGCATATTTCATTTTTTTCATTCTGCAGTTGTGTTCAAATATTTTGAAACTTGCATTTTTATAACTGATTTGTTTTAATCTTTCATGAAAATTTGTGTAATCTGATCATTTTAATACCTGTCGTCTGTGCTATAAATAGTCCCGCCGGCTCATTTTCAGTCAGGTGATGACTATTTTGCCCGCCTCATAACAAACAAGTTACCATTTGATCGTATGGTCCTATGACGTTCCATATATGAGGCATGTAATAATAGCGTCCCGAATGTTCTCCGCACATGCATCGAGTACGCATACAAAGACATAAATGTGGCCGAATTTCCTCGCTGCACAGATAAATATTGATGAACGAGTTACATATGCTGCCCTTACCATTATGATATTTAAAAAAAAATCCCGGAGGAATTCCAAACATCTCTAAGCGATTATAGTCGTATTCAAAAATAGGTGAAAACACATCAAATAGCCAACGATCGTTAACTCGCCATATCATAGATAAAAGAATGAAACAAAAAATACACCGATAGAGTTTTAATTAACCTTCGCCAGATATATAATTTCAAATATTGTAAAAAACTATCAGCGGAATGAAAAAGTTAAACCAACGGTTTTTCTGATGTATTTTTTCATTTTGCGATGTGGCTAATAACCTCAATTTAACCATATTGAACCAATGATGGTAAAAAATTCACAAGGTGATCCTTTGGTTAATATACAAATTATATTGTTTTATAGTTTTTGAATTTCTTGACAAAACTTCACAGGAAACCGGAACAAACACAGAACGGGCGCAGAGTCTCCCCTGGTGTAGTGAACATTATCGATCGATATTCTATCATTGGAAATTGGTACATTTTGTCCTGCTCACTCCCTATTCATTTCCCACTCACAGTGGCGCATGACGTAGCCAAAGGTTCGCCGCAATATGCTTAAATATAAAAGTATAACTAAAATTTTAAAAAAGTGTCATCGATTTAATTTGAGTATATGAAACCAACGGATACGTTGATGTTAATAGTATATTAGTCATTATATAGGGTTCATTCTGGAAATATTCATGACGTAACATGAACACACGAGCGGCAGGCGAGCAGATTTTTATCGATATTTCATTAAAATATATTGCTACAATGTTTGCTGTCGATAATTACGACTGGCTAAAAGTGCTGTCAGGTAGGAAATATGATCCACAGAATACAGCACAATGAGGCATACTTTTGGCCCACAGTCTTCTTGGTCTCCTCCTTTGACTCCTCTGGCTCTTGTTGCAGCTTGTTAATCACTTCGGCTGTCTTTGCGTGTTCGTAGGTACTTGCAACACTGATGGAGTTCATTCTTTCGAAGAATGCTTAAAGAGGAGATCTCAGTCCATTTACGAAGAACGACAAGATTTCTTTGTCGGTTTACCTTGCTCTCTCTGCCTTTTTCTGCAATAGTGATGAGTACTAATTGACTGTTGTGTTCTGATTGATGTTTTAGATTGAATAGTATCTGGTCGTATGGCCGCACAGAACCACATTTATCAAGTGCTTCAGGAAAGTCTCTCCTCAATTTCCAAGTCACCCCGTTGATAGTCAGATAAATTCCTGAACTACCTATTGTCTTCATCTGATAAGTAGAAACCAAAGTCCTTGAGTATTTTTTCATCAGACTAGCACAGAAAGTCTGCAAAGTTAGTATATCGCTGCCATCATTGTAGGATATTGTCATTGTCGCGACTGCCAAAGATTCCAGGTCCCAAACGACCATGCCAACTTTGCAATCTTGCTGTCATTCAACAACATTTCCACGTTCGTCCTCGGCTGCATCCATCGTGCTGTACGATGAACCACTCGATGTTAACTTTTCTAATTTTAAGAGCTTGCTCTGTATGTTCGGATTTTGCCACCATGTATAACCTCTCACCGTCTTCTTTCGGCGAATAGTTTGCAAAGGGTTGTTGAGATACATAAAAATGCAGAGGCTCATATTCGTCGAAGATAACACCGTTTATTTCTCATACAAACATCCAACCGGGCGATGTGCATAATGCTCGCGAATGCTTGTGTTCGGAAAGACACCTCTAACATACAATCTTTACGATGGTTATTTACAAACAGTTGAAATCAAACTAGCCAGTAGTGTCCCTCGATAGTAATGACGTACACTTATTTGTCGTCAAGGTTCATATCAAAGGCCAAGAATTTAAACACCACAACAATTATTTACTTGTTTGGTTACCATGGTCAGTACATCGCATTTGCACATCGTTAACAATTTTGACACGTATTACTGACCTTGATGCAGTGAATGACGTCCTTAACAGTGAAATGTTTCCTGTGATATGCAAAGACTAGGTTAATGTCTGTTGTCCTTGTCATAGTTCTGTTTCGACCATCGAACTTCTTACATTGCCTAACAAATATTCTTTATGGGAAAATTTTGTTTTGCAAAATAGACATTAATCACCGTAAACTCAATGCTTTAAGGTTCCAAGACAAGAAATTTGACCTTTTTAATCTAACAATTCTCTAACGGTTAATAAGCTCAGAACCCCTGTAAAGTATACATTTTCTGAAAGCCTAGATATACGGGAACATTTTGGTAACCACAGTGTCTCCATTGTTTACATAACTATCACGTGACACGGTAATTTGCATAACCTTTCAAAAAACGGTTTTCCCTATGTTTTGTCTCAATACTTCAAAATATCTGACTCAAACTCAAACTCAAAATGTAACAACTTAGCCGGCTGTTGAACCACTCTTTTTGGGAGTGGAGATTTAGCCGACTGGTTCTGTCTCAGGCCTCTCAGCTAGGCGACTGATGCCGTATGTTGTGGGTTCGAATCCGATTGAAAACTATCCGTATTTTCTATCCTGGGTCGGTAACACTGCTGGTGGACAGAATTGTCCCCGAGGTTATCGTTCGCCCAGTTAAAGCGATGAAATTCGTTTCTTCGCTTCGATAAAGTGTGTATGTGCGATGTATGATAGTGAGCATGCGTGCGTGAGTGCTTCACGAACTCTACAACGTGTTGAAAGGTCTCAGTCAGAAAAATGTAACAACTTAGCCGGCTATTGAACCACTCTTTTTGGGAGTGGAGATTTAGCCGACTGGTTCTGTTTCAGGCCTCTCAGCTAGGCGACTGATGCCGTATGTTGTGGGTTCGAATCCGATTGAAAACTATCCGTACTTGCTGGAATACAAGCTGTCACAACGCTCTTCCAAAGTGTGTCTCAGATTTTTTATATCTTGCTTTGTTTTTTTGGAGCACAATTTTAAAGGAATCAACTACGCTTAAATTCACTGCTCTGGAAGTTTTTCTGGCATAAAAACTGTCGTAGAAGGTTTAAAAAAATTCTGAGACATATTTTTAAAGACCCTTTGGACAGCTTGCACTCACACAAATTTCAGCCATATATCTCAAAGCATTGAAACAAAACATAGGGAAAACCAAATTTTGAAAGGTTATGTAAATTACCTGTCACGTGATAGTTATGTAAACAATGGTGACACTATGTTAACCAAACTGTTCCCCTATATCTAGGCTTTCCGAAAATATACAATTTACGGGGGTTCTGAGCTTCTTAAACACTAGAGAATTGTTGTTTTAAAATGGTCAATTTCTTGTCTTGGAACCTTAAATGCAAAATTAATTAAGGATGATAAGAGTTGACTTACTGTAAGACGACACACTTGATTTTACGATGATGTCACTGTTGGGTATAAACCATGAAAACTGACACTCATGACTATCAAAGTGCTTGTATTCCAACATAAAGTAACCTTCATGCCTCGTTATATAAGCTGCGATGTTACCACGTGTAGACCTTTCAAGACCACAAATGGTTTTAGGTAGAGCATCTAGAAATATAATCCAAAACAGGTAGATAAAAAGTGGTAGACAAATACGCTGATGCAAAAAAAAAGTATCAAATGATTTTGCTTATAAAAATGAAATGACACCTTCTGCGAGGTCAAATTTATAGTAAGGCAAGAGTGTCATGGTAGAGATAATCTAATTACGATAACAGTTTACCTAATGGACCTCAATTGATTAAATGTACCTCTTTCGAGGAAAACTACCTATCAAGTCAATTTTTCGAGACGAAAAGCAAATTTGAAAATCAGATAAAATATAAAAAAAAGTTGAACAGGAATGGTTGTAACGATAAAGATAACGATAAAGCAAGTCGAAAAAAGGGTTGCGCCCAATTTAAGTATCATGGGCTGCGAACCAAGTACTGATAGTCAAATTTCACGATTTACATTGTGCAGTTTAAATGGGAAAAAATGCATTCTCAAATTTGTTTTTTCGATCTCTCTACACTGATAAATCACATTGGTCCTTCTAAATCTATGATATTATGACTTGCGATATGTGAGTTCATGAATTCTACATGTACTGGCCTATGTCATTACAGTAAGGGACTGAACAAAATTACAGAAGGGAGGGTGGGTGTTTTTTTTCAAAATGATGCTGCGCATAAAAATTGACCCTTCAAAAGTGTGTGAAAGGAAAAAAGTGATCCTCCCAAAATAGTATGTTAAACAAACATTGAACCTCCCTTTACGTGTCACAGTCAACATAACTAATATTATAGATATAAGTATAAAATTAACAACGTGACGCTAAATATAAAAGGCAAGCACTTGTAGTTACTAATATATTGGACTATTTGTTAAAACGAGGTCAAATGTTTATCATTCTGGTCACGTGATCATATGGCAGCAGTCTTTCCTTCCATAATGACTGCCCATCAAAATATTGACCTCTGGCCAAATTTGCTAGCCCGGGATAATATATCCGCATAATTAATAAGGTACAGAAATTGCCGCCAGTGGTTGCCTCTGTCAACAAATGTCAAGTTTTTAGAACTTGAAGTTTACATATTTTATGGGAATATTATTTTAATCGAGGTCAAGTGTCAACCCTGTCATCACTGTCCACAATATATCAGACATCTACCTCTGAAAATTACACATGTTCATAATAAGTGAGTTACAGGGTGAGTTAAAGATTAAAGGCCATTGACCCATACTGGGTATAGTTCAATAAACACCAGTCGTCTGGAACTCTTATATAGGATAACATACAGCGACAGCTTAGATGCAGAGGTAAAGGTTGTAGAAATGTTGACAATTGACATGGCTTTAGACCATGATTTTTTAAATATAGCAACCTGGACATATGGTCTACAAAATTCATTTGCAAAAATTCTATTAATGAGGTACATGATTTGCCGCCAGTGGTTGCCTCTATCCTCAAATGTCATTTTTTTTTTCTCGCAGAGTAATTTGAAACACACGTGCCATCCCTCCCTGTAATTTCTACCAGTCATGTATTCGTAGTTCATCATCTTATGCATAGGGGGCGTTGATGCCGATTTATCGGCTAAGATAATTGAAAAGATTAAATTGAAGTTAAAATGCATCTACTTTTAGCCTAAACTGCAGAACATGAAATTTTGCACGTGATCTGCCAATGCGACTCTTTAAAGGCTTACCCCCCTCTCCCCCAATAAAAAATGTGAACGCAAACATCTGAAATTCAATCTCTGATGTACAGGAACAGCAACTACAAACTGGACATAATTACACTGGGCAAAATGGCCTTTGAAACATTCAGTATAGTGGCCTCAGCCTGAAAGCGCTTATTAAAATGCGTCGATTTAAGATGGGGCACCAGGATCATCTTGTGCGGTTCCTATGAGTGTGTTTCAGATCTTTTCCTCGATTTTTGGGGAAAAACGCTCGGCACACATTTCCGATATGCAGAGACACGTCGCGAAACATTCGCACTGTGAGCGCGCACCCGCTGACGACATATATGCAAAATAGGTAGTCGAAAGTTCAAAACTCTAAGGCTTTTTATATCATTACAATTGAGCCAAAATACTTGCCCAGGGTTTTATTTAGTGAGCCAGGCTTGGCCTTGACGTATTTTTTCCACCGGAATGATGTGATGTTTGTTTAACAGAACGAAAAAGAGTTCCCACTTTACGAAAAAGTCAGGTTTTTCTCAATTTTCATGTGAAAAATGGAAAAGTAGCGGCATTTGATTGCTTGTTTTGGATAATTTATCTCAAAAATTGCAAAATCTAAAACTTGTGTTAAATAACTTTAATTTTTCTTTGCATTTGACAAGATTGTCATATTTTGACACAAAGATACAATTTCCATTTTCACAGAGAGAAAAATAATTTTGGTGATGTACATAAATTTACCTCTTGTGAATGGCATGAAAATGAAGGAAAAAACTGACCAATGAATTTGCACATGTTAGATACCAACACACCTCATTAATTTTCTCTGAAATAAATTTTTTTAAATAATGAAATGCACCTGTACTTACATTTTTGCAAAGAAAACTTGCATGCATCAAATTGCTCAAGGCAGTTTGCAGATTTTAAAGAAAAAATCCTCTTATACAATTGTTTTCTCTCATTTTTCATTGTAATTTGCTAAATCTGGATGTTAAATGAAGCAACTCCTATATTTTGTGCATTTTTTACAAAATTTCTGTCCAATAAGCTTGTCAGCTGACAAAAGGTACATTTAGAAAGTCCATGGTACAATTACCTTCGCCATCTCAACTTTTGTTCACTTTGAAGTTCAAGTTCAACTTTTGTTGATATTTGGAATCCAACCGTGCCTAAGGTAACTCAACTTTTATTCACTTTGAAGTTCAAGTTCAACTTTTGTTGACATTTGGAATCCAACCGTGCCTACGGTAACTCAACTTTTGTTCACTTTGAAGTTCAAGTTCAACTTTAGTTGACATTTTGAAGCTCACCATGCCTATGCTATTGTTCGCTCTGAGTTGAACCAAGCCACCCTGAAAGATATCCAAGACTTCACCACATCATCTTCCCTTCACAAATGACGGCCATCTAGCGATATAGCGGTAAATACGCTAAATTTTCAAACTAATTTTCAGAGCCACTATGTATTTTCTAGTAAACTCATTTTCACACCAACGATGTTTTATTGCCTGATGTACAAGGTAGTGGTATTTTTTACGAATTTTCATTAGTTCTACGCATGAATTTTTTGATCGAAAAATCGATGCTTTGTAAAGTTTGGGCAAACATCCCACACATTCACTTTTCCAAGGACGTTTTTTGATAAATTTTGTATGGTCAACCCAATGTAGTATCATTCGACTCTTAATGGTACGAAATGTGTCAAACTGTCAGCCGACCCCTATCGACCCCTAGCATTTTGACGTAAGGGGGCTTTATTTCTGCCTACTTTTAGTGATTTTCTAAAATGTGGACGCCTTATGTAAACATAGCCAGGCCTGCAGCTCGGGGCTGGGGCAGCAGGTAACCTCGACCCTTGTCCGTTTCGACCGAAGTATTCACACCCTCTTGTCGTTGTTTGTGGTCAGATCAATCCCGGTGCCTTAGTCACTTCGACATTCAGTCACTTTTCATGTTACATGTACCTGACAACGTTTTACTGAGTACATTATGAAACTTGTTTCAGTGTGAAAAGCTGCTTGCTTTGAATTCGCTACAACAACCTGATACTTGTGTACGCTGCGTGATACTTGTGGGAGGCCTGGTGTACCCCAGCGGCCCCATTGTCATTTACTGACTAGGGGATGTGTGTCACTGAAGTGGGGATTGATTACAGCATGTCATTTACTGATTTTCTGAATAAGGCATTTGTCATTATCGCAATTGCTTGTCATATGCGGCAAGACTTGGTGAGAGAAGCTGATCCGCTCGCCTTGGTGTCGTGACGCCAAATGAGCCGATTTCCGGTTTAAGCGTTGGACTTACAGCAATGCATTATGGGATATCTTCCAGGGCGACGTGGAGTTGAACTTAAGCTAATGTCATCTGTTCACTTTCAAGTGACACAAAATTTACTGGTGAGTGTTGTGGTTTTACCATGTGTAGCAGGGCATAAATAACTTCAAAATAAAAATAGTGCTTACACTATTGAATACATATAACAGGAGAGATAATGCATTTCTAGTTAAAATAAATGTATTTTTTAATTAAAATTGACAGAAATAAGATCA
>LD349419.1:91441-125776 GCA_001465055.1 Ptychodera flava | reverse complement strand
CTGTGTCTGCATACAGTGAACTCAGCGACATAATGTGCTGAGTGTAGTGTCCCAATGTTCGTAGCTCTACACGAGTTTATACCACTGAAGTTCGTTTCCGATCTTAACATTTTACTATTGCATGATGTTGAGTCTTACAAAGGCCTAAACAAAGTGGGGGACTGCTCCCATCTCACTCCTATTGAAGTTGGGAAGATTTATGTTTACAAAAATTTATGTGTATCAATAAAAATCCACGCAAGCGAGGCGCGACGACCACTGCGCTTTAATTAATATTGACATCTTATACAGTCATAGATTTAGGTTCATATTGTAATACATATACATCTGAATGCTACAGAAAAAATTCGCTTGTTGTATGACTTTTCGTTCAATAGATATCTTTGCCACAAATTTCCTCATATTTTTAACCCTGAAATTGTAGCAATGGCAACCGAATATCCGGTTTTCCCCCTGCACTGCATCTTACCATCTACTGCAACAAAAAGATGAGAAACCCTGAAAACAAGGTACTACACGATTAGTGTTTTAAAATAGCCCCTACAATAGCCTTAATTGATAAACTCGTTAACGACAGCTTCTGTGATGCAAATCCCTTCACATTTTGGTTTTCTTTTTTCACGATTATAAAAATTAGAAAGAACAGCTAGACCAGGTAATATTATGAAAAGTATCTAGATTTGTTTTACCAGTGATTTAGATTATCATGATTCATTCAACATTCCTTTTTTCAGATTTTCGTTAAATTCTATGGCTGTGCACTGTAAGATTAAACAGAAAATCTCTCTCTTCAGTTTAACTATATGACTTTATATTAATTTTTAATTGTTGTCTTCAAGAAATTTCAAAATTTTGAGAAATGCAGTGTCCTTTGATTATCGTAATGTCTTTCAGCTGCTTAAGAAACAGCTTTGCTCATCACATATTTCATGATAATGGCAGTATAGTATAATAATTGTACCTTTATATCATCATGATCGTTATAGTTGTATTTCTATATCATTATTATCATAAATTTTTGTATATGGCATTAACAGGCAAGTTGCAGACAGTCAAAAGTATATCTAATTTAACATGCTTACATAAAATTCTAAGCATCTTAAACGCATAGTACAGCGCCAGTCAAAATGTCACAAACAAGAACGTGTTGTGTGTATGGTCTAAAAAAGTATAACGTCTTCTATAAGTCATTAACAGAAACAGAAGATGAAGAGTATGGAGTATGGAAAGATTTCAATTTCCTTCATATTTCTAAGTTGTCTTCAAAGGTTTTTTACTCACTCTTTGCGAAGAAGAATTAACAAAATGGTATACATCGCTACAAGTGGCTTATTAGAACAGCGACAAAAAACACTGTTGTCATTTGGAAAAATGTCAACAAGATGACGAAAGAGTTTAAATTACAATGCAAATAAGAACTATTATTGCTGTAAGATATATTTGAAAACATTGCCTAAATTAAAAACACAAGAATGATCCTACTTAGTCATTACAATGTCAGCTTATCTCCTAAATGACTTTCGTAAAAAGATTATCAGCACCAGGTTTGTATAGATCTATGACCCGTTTAGCCTTTTGGTAAATTAGCTGTCTTATGCACAACTTCATTAAGCTTACGGTATGTAATTTCCATGAACCTACTAAAATTTACAATGAAGAAATAGTTCTAATGATCTCTATTGTTTTTTAACATTATATATAGTCATTTATAGGTTAAAGAAAGGGAAAAGTAAAGTGGTAGGAGGGGCACATTGCAGTTATGTAAAATGTGGAATCTTAAATGATATGATGCATTGCCTATACACACACAAAAAAATAAAATTATCAAGTTGCTTGAATAAGATGTCAATTTGTTCAATATATTTTAACAGCAACGACTTTTTTCCCATTTCTGAGTTTTACATTTATTCAAATTATGCACTGTCTCACCTCTTCCTCTTAGAGTTTACTAGTCGTTTTGTTTGTCGTTCTGGGACCCTCCCGAAATACAGAGTGGAAACGTAAACTACGTTTTGTGTAGATGAAATATAATTTTTAAGTGTAATGCAGTGAAAAGTGAAACACAGTAGTAGCCATACTTGATTTACGCAAACTAGCAATATTTCTCGGGCGATAAAATTTATTCAAAAATATTGCCTAGACAAAAAGAAGATGTATACATTACTTGAACATAATGTCGCGTTTTCCTCAATTCAATTTGCATATTTCTGTTATCTGTGAATGTAGTGCACCCATTATCCGTTTACACCTATACAAATTAGGTATTTTATACCGCTTAGATTGTATTGGACTTTTAGTATGTCATTCTAGGACCTCTGTAAAATAAACAGAGAAAAAATAATTATATTGCTGTCAGAAGTAGCTTAAAATAGTTATTAATTGGGGATATTCAAAGAAGAAGTGTTGTGGCAGCCAAATTGAATTTATGCAAATGAGGAATATTTCTATGACGACAAAATATTTCCATCAACATATATTAACCTAAACCTAAAAAAAGGCAAATAAACCGAAAACCGAAATATATATCATGACTCTACAAAATGTTTATAATAGAAACATTCTATCAGCACCTAGTTTGTAACCATAACCTTTTTACATTTGTGCAAATTAACGGTATGCATTGTTTACATTTCTAGATTGCACTAGGCTTTTAGTATGTCGTTGTAGGACTTCTCTGAAATACACAGTGAATACATTATTCTATTGCTGTCAAATGTAGCTTAAAAATAGTCATTAATTTGGAAAATACAATGAAAAATGAAGGTTGTGGCGTCCATATTGGATTTATGCAAATGAGGAATATTTCTTTGACGACAAAATATTTCCATCTATATCACCTTAACCAAAAACAAAGCAATAAGCCAAAAACCTGCATAACATATCATGTTTAGCCAAATATTTTTAGCTGAAACATTCTATCAGCACCAAGTTTGTAACCATAATCTTTTTGCGTCTATGCAAATTAGGCATTGTTTGACAATTCTAGATTGTCCTACGCTTTTAATATGTTATTCTAGGACTTCTCCGAAATACAAAGTGAAAAAATTATTCTATTGTTGTCAGTAGTAGCTTAAACATAGTTATTAATTAGAGAAAAACTAAGAAAAGTGAAGTGTTGTGGCGGCCATATTGGATTTATGCAAATGAGGAATATTTCTATGATGACAAAATATGTCCATCAACATTGCCTAATCCAAAAACCAGGCAAACAAGCTAAAAAAACTGTATAAAAATTATGTTTAGCCACATATTTTAAGTAGACCCCATCTATCAGCTACAATTGTATACCCATGAGCCCCCTTTACATTTATGCAAATTAGGCACTGTTGCACCCCTTAGATTATATTAGTATGTTATTTCTAAGACCTTTCCAAAATGCATGGTGAAGAAATAATTTCTGTTGCAATTAGTCCTATGTTGACCCATTTTTTGGCTTAGATTGACTGGAGTAAGAGTGAAATCTGAAAATTGACCTCTAGAGTATGAAAATTGAAGTTATCGAGAGAGAGAGAGAGAGAGAGAGAGAGAGAGAGAGAGAGAGTTTTCAAACACTACTTGTATGCCAGCATATTAGATAATGTGTTTGCATACTTGTTGTTTTCTGGTTTTGAAGAAAACCTCAGCCCTGTCAAAAATGCTACGATGTTTATATATTACAAAAGATCACTGTATTTGTATGAGCCGTGGTATGTGATCATGATCATGGGAGCTGAAACACATGCTACTGCCAAGGTTGGAAATACTAGTAAAAATATGTCGCAGCCGCGGTGATGAGGGAAATTTGGTTCGTAAATTGACTCCATGGTCATCTCAAATTTTCGTAAAGGAAACATAGAAAATATAGCTTACATAGTTTGCGGCCAAAAAAAAGAAAGACTACCATGTTATAATCCCTGAAGAGCAGTCGACACTCGGTCGACGGTTCCCTCACTGTGCACCACCGAGTGTCATGACAGAGTAATGATTCAGATGTTATCTGCTCTGTGAACCAATGTAAGTACACAAAAGGGCATGCCCTAAATTTTTTACAAAGTCCCATACCAACGATGTGATTCTTCGATGAAGGCGATTTATAGAATTATATACTGTTCAGTTTGTCGCAAATAATTGCGTGTCGTGCTCTCACCGCGCCGGTACGCCCGGGGTAGGCGAGTACACAGAAATAAGCCATCTGTTAGAACTCAAGTTCCGAGGAAAATCTCTACCGTTATCACTCTTTCTAACTCTGTAGTCGACGCTGGATCAAAGCATTTATCGCTAAACCTGTACAACATAGACTTCCACAAAACTTACGAACAATAAATGTCACGATGTCGGCACAGCGTGGTGTTCAGAAAAGACAATGGATCAAACGTGATCGATAACAGCTTATTTATGGTAAATGACTCGAAATATGGACAGTCAAAATCCTAACAGAAGAGTATGAAATTAAATAAAAATTTTATAAATCAAACATTGCCGAGCAAGTAAGCAGACAGAACGTTAAATGGGAAGGAGAACATGAAAAAAAGTTGTGATCATACGTGGTCCCGGTCCCGTTAAGAATGTCTACGTGGTGCATGGTGGGCATGCACACGTTCCTAGAACGCCTTTCTCGCGAATGACGTGATGTTTTATTTACCTTTGGAAACGTGATTATGCAAATTTTATGCTAATATCAATAAGGGCGCAGATCCCGGTGCCCACTCTTAAGACTTCTGTTGCGCATACGTGAACACCGGCACATCGTCATTTTTTGAGGGCAATACTGTATTCCAATGATCAGAATAAATCAAATGCAAATATAACAAGTTTCATGAAGAAAGTCAAAAATCTAAAAGAACAGGAGCTTTTCATATTGATCAAAGGATCAGTGTGCCTCTTTACACAATTCTTGGTTCAGAATTGAGGGATTTAACCAACCAAAAGTGTGCAACCTGTTTGGCAAAGAAACAATTGGAACTAATTTGGGATAATTGGATGGTGAAATATGTCGATTTAATCTACAAATGTAAACTCAACTGCTTCTCTTTTTATAATAGACACTTCTATTTATGTGGTAAGTTTAAAAGTTAAATTTGACTTTCGCCGTCAAAAGGCATAGACTACACTACGACCTGAAAAAGACGATATCCAGTGACCTCTGTGAAGAGTAGGTCACTGATCTGTGTTGAATTATCCGGAGTATTTCTCACTGTAAAACCACCTACGTTGCAGTTAAGCGCATCAAATAATACTGAAAATTAATTGCTAATTGAAAAAACAGCGATGGCATATTCTTTCATTTCGTTTACGATTTTAGTTTAAATTTTTACATTTAGTAAATTAAGCCTTAGTACTTAAAGGACTACTCGGAAAATGTCTGTAACCTGCCAATTGATAAATTGACACTTTTTAATGATATGAACTCTGTCTGTCTGTGTCTGCAGCAGGTATATTTTGACAAGTATATTTGTCAAAATATACCTGCTGCAGACACAGAGAACAAGTCTAGAGTTCAAATCATTACAAAAAAGTATCATTGTTTTCGTAAATTTACATAAGAACAACAGTCCTGGCTTTTTTGCCATACTAAAATAGAATTGTCTCATTTCTGTACCGCATACGCTTATCGACCGTCGCGTATCGAAAGGCATTCGAAAGAGGAACAGTGAATTTACGGGATCTGTTTTTATGGATAATTTGGCGTTAATTGTACCAGAAACACAAGCAGTTTTGAAATGATCCAGACATGCGATGATGCAACTGTGACGCTGGACGCTGACACCGCTCATTGCATCTGATTTCGAATTTTGTCGCAGTCGCCAGGAGTCATTCATTGTTATTTTGAACTTCTTGGTCTACATCGTTCAGACATCCTGGTCTGTTACAGCCCGGACTTTGTTAAATCATATCTGACATAGCGATACTGTGAGGAAGTGTCAATTTATTAGAGTATGAACAATACAAGCTTCGTTATAAAGAGCAAGGATATATCACGTCTGGACTCAAGCAAAGTGCATGGTGCATGCGCTGTCGCCCTAATACAATAAATTGTGTACATCACTCCCAAATGTGCTGCCTCAGAGATGTCTTTCATCATCCATTCCAACTTGATATTACCAAAAGGTGAGTTACACACCCACACTTTATCTTTTTATCGAAATTCAGTCTTCGGTCTTTGAAACAAAGCGGACTGTTTCGGTTTTTCTCGAGGGTATATGGTTTAGATAGGTACGTTCAAATGCACCGACTGCGCAATTTTAGGGGCCTGTTTTACCACCCACAAGCGTTTCCCCCATAGTAACTTAGTTGGAGGAAAGAATTATGAACAACCAGTAAATCCAATATGGCGCCGAGCCCCCATGAGCGCCCTCTATAGGTGAACATTGGAAACAAGACATTTCAGTTTTGATTCATGATCTCCAAACAAGTCAATTTCTGTGGCCTTTGAATCAAAAACCACTTGAATTAGTGTAGTGTTCATCTTTTTGAACATATTTAAGGGGATATTATGATAATAAAATGTAGGAAAATGAAATGTAAGAAAAAAAGATGTCTGTGAAACATTGTTTTCTTTGACTCATATGTATGTCATTTGTCATCTAAAATACATGATACTTCCTGCAATGAACTGTACTATCACCTCACTTCTGCTTCATGAAAAAAATAAGAAACATACACAATCATTCAAAAAAGAAGTCCACACTGACATACATTTTTACATTTAAAGGAATGTGCATATTTAATATTATTGAAAAATATCACATTTCACTAGGTCTGGAACTTTACCACATTGAACAATCCTAGAGAAATAAGTTCACATCAAATTTGAGCATGTTGCAAAATTTACATTCCTGAGTACTGACAAATTTTTATGGTTTTTATGATTTTCTATATTTGTATCAATAATGTAAAATGTGATTCCTTCTGCGAATTATCAAGAATAATCATTTATGAGTTAAAATTGAAATTGAAATTTCAATAAAACTATCAAAAACATTTAACATCAAGCTTGCATCAAAATTGATTTAGTTTGCCAAATGTAATTCTAAATACATCTAATTGATTGATTTTTACATTGGAATCTGAGCTTATCACCTGGCATTTATTTATATTCTCCTAGTCAACTTTTTGTAGGGACCTCTGATTTTAATTGCTGGTTTCTCATGGGCTGGATTGGTTTGAATATGGTGGTCCTTAACAAGATGTGTTAGCTTTTCAACTCTATCCCCAGGCATACTGGCATAGTTAGGAGCAACTTGATTGAATCTATGGTGTATTTGCTCCACCCCTTGTTCACCGAAAAAGCCCAGTCCCCGCTTGTACAATCTGATTCTATCCATTGTATGGCACTCTAACATATGAAGCTTAGGGAAAACATTTTCATCGGGAAAATTTTTCCTGTAAACTGCCATGAAACTTGATATTGCTGTGTCTGAAAATAAGAAATAAAATAAATACAAACTATTCTAAACAGAATGCAATGAATTTACAAATAGCATATGGTGTCTGGTTGCTTATTTAAGGGGCAGTGGCTGTAACTTTGTGGTGAGTTTTTCATTGTTTTTACCCTGTGTATTTACTTCAACATCTTGTTCAACTCCTAAAGGCATGTTGCAATTGCCAGTATTCATCATGTATGTGTGTAAAGTTCATTGTTGCTGTGTTCCTTTGAATTTTAGTCCAGTCTAAAATTAGCTTTTCAAAAATAACAAAACACAGAACAAAAGCACTTATATATCATCAAAAGTAACAGCTTCTATCCTTAATAAAGGTTTTACACATTATGACATGGGTTAAGTCTACATTGTACATGCTGAATTTGTGTTTTTAACACAATAAAATGTTTTACTTATCACATAAAACAAAAACAAAATGGTCAAAAGTATATCAAATATAGCAATTTACACTAATAATCTTTTACTTCCAATCTTCATTACATGACAAAGCTTGCTAGAACAAATCCAACAGCAACTGTGGGATAATCTGTAATGTAATTGTTTATGAATTTCTCAATTTGCAATATTCCTACTTACCCAACTGTTCAATTTCTTCATTTAATAGTTCTCTACTAAGGGAGTAAGTGTTGTGGCATTTGGCAAATTGGGTGAACAAAGGCCGGTGCTGCAGCACAATCTGTCTGGCTTTTGGTAGCAACTCTGGACATTCCTTTTCAGTCACGTTGATTACAGAGTTACACAGCAGATTGATGTTTTGTGGCTGTCAAAGAATATCACATCATAGAAAATTATTATTTAAACTCAAATAACCATTTCTAAAACAATTAAGATCACAAAACATTGATAAGAATTACATGCATACAGTATGTTAATATTACAATAAGACTGTACACATAATGCATAGTGTACAGATTTGTTGAGGGATTTACTTTACAAATTTCATGCTTAAAACTTACCTACTGTTGTATTTGTTTTTCAACACAAAATATAACACCTGTAGCAAACAGTCAAAAGATAACAAATGATAGTAGGTAACATAAATGTATGTAGTTAGTAAAACATGATTAGTTTATTTTGATAAACGGCTATACTCAACTTGCTATATTGAATGTGTTAGTTGGATATTGATACAACATGAAAAATGTACTGTGGCTAACAAAAGCAAATAAATTACAACATTAAAACAGAACATGAGCTTCCAGGCTTAACAATGACCTAGAATAAAACTTTGAACAAAATTAGTCATAACTGATATCATTCAATAAAATATACATGCTATGGTCATTCCTTGGTGAGCAAGTACCCACAGTATTTACTTCCAAAATAAGCACAGCTTGCAATCAAACTTTGAAAAGTATGATTTTTTCCAATCCTTTTGAAAAAGCCTAAAGTTTTCCCAAGGAAAGTAATACAACTGACATAGCAGTCAACAAGAATTTGTCTGTTTGCCAATTTTCTTTACACGGCGGTACTTCAGACTAGAAATAGGCAGAAACCTTGGTCAATGTCTTGCAATGCATTCTCAATGCCTGTTGTGTATTTACATCAAGTCTCCATGCAATCTTGACTATGCATGGACTCAGGAAAAGTAGCAATTATTCAGGTAATACAGACAGAGTGCAAGTACATTGTAAACTATTGAGCATAGGGTCTCATTTGATGCAAAGCAAACAATACAGAGAAAATATATCAAATGATAATGCATTCATTATGGAACAAGCTTTTATCGTGTCACCCATTTAAATTATTTGCAAAGTTTTTAACACTTCAACAGTACTCTGTTCAATTTGCAAGCTGTGCCTAATTTGAATGCACATGAAACCGACCTTACAACATCGGTGCACATGATTCCCAATAAAAGATTGGCTATGGTACGCTTGCAACCGCACATTTATTGAAGCCAGAGCTGTTTCTAGACCTCTATACAAATAGCCAGCCTGAGGTGGTAACTGAGCACTGAGTTCTTCAACTTCTTCAATCTAATTAGAAAAAGAAATATTTTAGTTAAATGAGAAATCTCAGTATATCCTAAAAAGCAAAGAAAATTGAAGTATTCCAGTGAGTTCTTGGGAAGGTTCTAATCTATCTGAGATGCTGTATTCACCTTAGAATTGACCAATTCAGTGAGTTTCACTTTTTCAGCTTCCATCTTCTTTATACAGGCAAGTGAAAGGGGCCTCCCATCATCCTCATCCTCACTATCATCATCATCATCATCATCACTGGCATTAAAGACTGCCTCAATTTGACCAGTAATGCCATCAATGCTGTCATTCAACTCAGCCACTTCATTGTCAAGGGTGGATATTCTGGTTACCAGGGTTACATAGTCATCAAAATGTGCTGACTTAAGGACTGGCTCATCAATTTCCTCTGTCTCAACAAGACGAGTAAATATCTCAACATCAAGAGATCTGCATGACTTCCGGAGGAGTTTGAACAGCCTGTGGAATATACCTAGAGATATGTGCAAAACTGGGATTGAGACCTGAAAATAAGTTGTTGACAAATTATCTCCACATTGTCTGAAAATCTATGGAAATAGGAAATAAAGAACAAAGTTAGAGGCTGCACTGAGAAACATACCCTGCACAGAGGAATTCTAAAGAGTGGCTCCCGGATGCAGTTAAAATAATCCTTAGCCTGGGCTAAATTCTTCTCTTCTTTGACAAACTTGTGGTAGGCTTCTAGTATGGACTCAACACTTCTCAGTGGGATATGTGGTCTCTCTTCAGGTGGTAGTTTTGCTTCATGTTTGGTTGTGAGACACCACAGGCAAAAGTATTTCCCTGTTGATGATTTGAAATGATATTTTATTATACATGACTATTTTGATGCCAAAATTGAAATGACAAAAGCAGAACCTTGGCAAATTAAAATATAGCAACATACCACAAGCACCAGATAAGCCATAAATCTTGACAAGTATTTCGTAGTCACCTGCTAACCACACTCTTATTGTTACACCTCTGTTCAATAGAGAAAGTCATTGATTAGTTACCCTGCCATGGATATAAAAAAGAGACATTAAAATGAATACAAAGCCAAATGTAAATTTAGCAACACATAAGGTAGACATATAGCAGCTTACTTCCATTTATGACCATTTAGGGTGTCTACTTCTCCATGATTGAACTTTAAAGCTGTGATCAAATTTGAAACCTTATCATGGGCTTCAAATATGTTCCAACATATGGTGTTGTTGCTGCTGTTTGGATTGTCAACATTCATGATTTCAAAAATCCATTTCATAGAACCGCCTCCGTGGTCTCCTCCAATTTTCACCCACACTTCAGAGCTCTCAATGAGGCCATAATGCCAGGTAAGTTTGTTGAGTCTAGTGAGTGGAGAAAGGCAAAGTTATTTTAGCATGACATATTGTTCAGTGCAAAAAAGGCAGCAACCATTCATTATTATCTACATGTAGTAAAAACTTACTTTGTAAAAAGATAAAGAAATGCAAATGTCATGCCATTTTATAGTAAACTACGTTCATACAACAAAAACAATTAATGCTAAATTTGATTAGCCCCTACAGAATATCCCAATACTGCCCCATAAATTCAGGAAAAATGTAATACTTAATCAGATTGTAGACCAGCTCTGTACAGTCCAGTCTATCTGTATGATAGAGACATGGTTGAGCAGACACGTACACCAAAACCGGTCAAAAATCCACCAAATTTTCCAAGAATTTAAGAAATAGAAATTTTCCAAGAAATAAACATATGGAATATTAATTGGTCTTTGCAACTTTGCTATCTGATCACTTTTTGACTACAAATGATGACTACATACCTGTCCAGAGTGTCTAATCTGCTTGTAACAACATCTACAAGATTTTCAACTGCTACACATGGTGCCAATCTAACTTCACTCAATCTGCATCCGCCACTGCCCTTCACAGTGAATGTGAAGGGCAGGTTGGCTGTCTTCAGCTTTATTTGTAGATTCTTTGCCCTCTCGCGGTCTCTACGTTCCCCTTCAATTGGCACATTCCACATTTTCAATAATCTGTAAATGAATTCACAATCATCTACATACATCCTAGAATGAATATTACAGATATAGCAACATATTTGAATGTTATCAGACATTTAAACACATCCCACCCTAAAAATCATTTTAGTTATTTTGAGTCACAAGTGTCAGTCAATGAGTCAAAGTTGACATGGCAGATACTAGGCATTTCAAGATATTTTAGCAAGTAGAATCTATGAACTCAAAAACCTACTCAGATAAAAATACACTTTAAATATTATCACTGACACACTATATCATAGTAATTTTTACACATCAATTCAAGGTTTCTCAACTTGCCTTCTTATTTTTCTCAAAGTTGACCATGTCACACCAAGGTGTGATTTCAAAAGTAGGCCAGCTCCTGGTTGTACATTTGGCAAGAGGCCTAGAGATCCAAGAATTGTTTTCTTCTCAGTCTTATCCATGACTTGGATTTCACTTGCTACTTGGTAATGTGCATCTGTGCGACTTCCACCACTAACTTTGATGCCGTATGTTGTGGGTTCGAATCCGATTGAAAACTATCCGTATCCGTATCCGTATCCGTATTTGGTACGGATGGCAGCCAGGGTTTTTGATCTTGCATCAACTGTCTGCTTGGAACAATTAGAGCTAGGTTTCCTCGACCTTGTTATTTTTGACATGACAATTGGCTGAATAAAGAATAAATATACAAAAAGAGAGCAAAGATAAGTAACAAGCTGACTAAATTCTGCATTAAACAATTTTAAAGGTCTGTTATGTGTGACATTTTACTATTTTTCAATTTGTTGCTCTATGTATCAACAGTTTCTCATTCCAGTCATGAAGCATGATAAAATACCATGTTTTTGTGTCATCAGGCTATGTGTGTACAAAAACAATTGTTATCGTTGAAACTTTAATTCAATTATGCACTGGAATTTTATTTGCAAACAAAGAATACACATGTATAGGCTGAACTGACAGACAGAATATATAGTGGGCATTTCAATCAACAACACTTTGCTTCGAAAATATAATTCTTTACTCACCTGACCTCTTGTTTTAAATTGTATAACATTGGTACTTGAGTCTGCTATTTTCTTCTTTACAACTGAAGTTGCAAGCTCCTCAAATTGGGGAAGATTGCTGAGGTCTTTGACGTTCTCTAAAACCATGTCAATGGCTTGTGTTGGTGTCACAGGAGGTTCCCTTGGTTGAATTTCATCAGCAGTGCTAGTGCAATTGGAAGCCTCAGGAAGTGAACACACTTCTTTTGGGGTGGGGAGAAGGGCAGATGGGTATGGCGAAGAGTAGGTGTGATCAGCTGCAATCGTCTTGAATAGACATTCTTCAGTATGCCGCCCTAGATCTTCCAGCTTAACAGTTTGCTAACAGCCAGCATTTGCATTGTCACAGAGAATTTCAAGACGGGACAACATGTTGGTGAAGGGCAATGGAACACTGACGATAGACTCAGACGTAATTGTAACACGGCAGACAGGACATGTTGATGACTCATTCAACCAATCACACAAACAATCACAACAGAATACATGGGGACCATTACATAATATTTGGACTGGTTGTTGGACAACATCTTTACAAACAGGGCATTCCATTTCTTCAGTATCACTTTTACTGAAACGTGACCTATGAAGACTCACAGACGATTTGAGTTGTTTCCCTGCCTTCGATTTAACTATACTGATCAGCTCTTTACTATTTACAGTCTCAGTGTTCAGTTTTTGCTTCTCTAACCAATCACTTTCATCACTGTCCTCTCTTGACTTCGCTGGTCGTCCTCGATGTTAAGTACCCTTCTTTTTTGGGCGGCCACCTCTACACATGCTACTACAAACACTACATACATCATTCCTTGGATGTTTCGTCCACATCATTGACTGTGTCCCATGGTTGAATGTTTTACTCGCCTGTTTTGCTTTAATGAAGGTCCATGCCGTCCTTTTACAGATATGACAAAATTGCGGTGGATGCACTCCAAATTCATCATCACGAATGTTGATTCTGAAACATTCTTGTATTTCATTTGAATATCGCTCACAGGAAAACGATTTTCTGTCAAATTTACGGCCACAAATGCAACAACGAGTGTCCAAAACCTTACGATGAAAGTCTAGACTTCTTTCCAGAGACATTTTTAGTGCTTTGATGGCAAAACTAAACTGCAGACGATTAATTTGCCGGCTTGAATTTGGCGCCGCCACAAACGTAAACAATGAGTAACCATAGGCACGGTCAGGACGGGTCGAAGTTCATGCAATCAAACACACGGAACACCAGAGCAAACGAAAACACCCCAGCAATAGAAAAATCACCCCGATGTTGTGAACACTGTCAAACCATCGACAATATAATAGAGAACAAGTAAAAATCTGTTTCAATGCAATGAAAATTTATTCACATTGTATATCGGCTAAATCATTATGAAATAAAACCCCGCATATGCGGTACAGCGTAAACAGCAATGGCGCACAAGGTGTGTACACACGAATACACATACCTGCGGTTCGATGTAATTTTCACATCGCAGCATCGATGGAATCCACAACAGATCTCACGAAAGATAGGTAATAACGTAGTAAAACACGAAATCACTCGACGAAATCCAAAACTACGTGCTTTAAAAAGGCATCGAAAGGGAAATTCACACAAGCATACGCGGAAATGGCGAGGTGTATTAGTGTCTCGAGTAATCTCGCAGTAAACTGAAGGCTAAACGAGAATATGCGAAGCTGTTGAATTTTGAATGTTGGTTAAGTCGTTTCTCCAATTAATATAGGGCAATCGCTACGACTGAAACGCTTGTGCACCGTTATCATTGTTTAAACCCTATTTTAGAATTGCTGGAATGAGCTCTCGTCCAATCAGAATGGCCCGTGGTAGTGTTGCGCTTGTAGTTAGGGGAATTACGAGTTGAGAGGTACCAGTCTGGATCGTAATGCTTTCAGTAACTGAAGCTGACACACAACGATGTAGGTTGTAACACAACCTTGTGCTTTATTGCAAGATGGCGACCTTGTCATTCACTGTCAACGGTCTGATCTCAAGTCTCAGTCTAAGCTCTCTACAAAGTTAAATACATCTTCAAACTTACATAATTACAAAAGTTATCACCTGGTAATGTTTCTTAAGATTAAATAAGATCATGCCATTGAATATCCCATTCTCGATTGTTCTCAATAAAATCTTAACCAATAATTAATTAAACTATCACACTATCTCTTATCTGCTTCTCCTACGATCTGAGTCAATGACCTTCACATGCCTTGGCCACGTGAGGGACGCATCGAGATAAAATCTCTACAGGGAGGGGCGTTACACTCTCCCACCTTTTTTATAACCAGCGTCCTCGCTGGTCAAAACGAGCGACGAAGCATTGCGATAGTTGACAATTGCTATCTACTTAAAATAAAAAAAATACACTAATCGTAAGGCAGTGTGGTTAAAATACGCATAAATCACATATTTTACAAGTTTGCATAAAGTCATTATTCGTGCACCTACAAAATTACAGACTAACATTAACGCATCTAAAATACTGACAAAATACTAATAAAATCACTAAAATACGTCCAACTACTAACTCAAAATTTAACTATTCTACATAAAATACAGAAAATCGACGAAAATCATTCGAAAATCGTAACATGTATCAATATCAAAGGGTGGGTTAACTGGAACGGGGTGGACATTGAGAAGGACGGCGTTATTTTGCTTGGTGTATTCTGATATCAAGGTCAAAGGTTCAGGGTAACCATAGTAACGACCGTAAGGCATCACTAGACTGTAGCAAATAGCAACTCCTGTGCCAATATTCGGGGCTCTTTCTATCTCCAAAATCTTCATGAAACATAAAACAAAAAAAACATCAACACAAAACATCATCAACAACTTCAAAAACTCCAAAAATAAACGCGATAAACCTCAATATCGCTTCACCTCCAAAAACTCAATTCCTCAGGCCATTCGGTCAAATCTAAGGACCATTGTATCACTTGCGGATCACTAGCACTGGCATTCCTAACCAACTGAGGGGAGATACACAACAAAACATCCAAAACTCCTTACACTTACTTCTTCAACAACAACATAACTTCAACTTCATCAAAACAAAACAAAACAACACTTCAATAAAAAAGACGCCTCGTTTGCATACAAGACCAGAGTATTATCCTAATAAAAGAGTGGTTTCCAAAATACCAGAAAATTCACAAAAAACAAAAAAAAAGTCATGCATGCTTATTTGCGTTGCTGTCGGACCTTATGAGTGGGTTTACCTATAGTGGAGACTGGATTTGACTTCAAACTTTCAAAAGCTGCGTCATTCAGATTCTCCTCCGTTTCCATGTGTTATGTTTCATGTCGTATCCATGCCATTTTATCAAATATTCGCGCTTTCCATGTCGATATGTACATTTTTCAATTTTCTCTATACCAAAGTACCTATTCTTATTATTATCATCACACTCATCATCTGTTTGTGATACAGGAAGCTGACTTAATCGTTTTTCGGCGCGCTCACAAATTTTGCGGCGACGTTGTTTGTTTCGTTGATTATTATCAGATGACTCGAGGGGCACTTCACTGGCACTAAAGTAAATGTCGGTATCGGAATCTAAGTGGTAATCTACAGTTGCTGGGTGTGGCATGTTGTGTACGTCGTCGTTTGTCTCACTATCATCAGTGCTGTACTGACTCGATTGCGAATCTAACAGTCGGCGTGGTCTCATATGGGCTTGTTTCAATCGATTAACGTAAACAACATTTTTGTCCGGTTTTACACTTCCTATTGGTTGTAAACGGTAGTTTACTGGGGATACTTGCGCGCTGATTGTGTATGGACCTCGATAGGGATGGGCGAACTTTGGACTTTTTCCGACTGCCACTACTGGAGAGTGTAAATAGACTGTATCGCCTACTTTAAACTTGACAATCTTGCCCAATTTTCTGTCGTGTCTTTCCTTCATAACATTTTGCGCTCTATGTATGTTTTCTTTGGCTAACCAAACTGCTAAGTTTCGTTTCTGCGCTATGTCTTTCAAATGGAAATCTATATTTCTTGATCTTGACTGTTGTGGTAAAATTTCTACATCCACCAGAAGTTTTGCTACATATCCAAACATTGCCATGAAAGGACTGACACCAGTCGTCTCATGCGGACTTGATCGATACGCAAACATCACGGAAGCTAAATATTGATCCCAATCATCTTCTCTTTCAGACACATCATTCCAGCCCTGCGCCCACACAAAAATTGACCAATTTGGGATTATGGCTTATCAACCAATTTCATTGTTCCTGCTGTTTTTCCTTAAATGTTTGGTTAGTCCTGTTTACTTGACACCTTTCGGGAAACTTGTACCTGGTTGGTCTAAAGGGCTCTTCCGATAATTTTTATGACCCCTCGTGCTGGTAGTAGTAAAGTCTCAGCTATACACAAGTGATCAGTATTACAAGAGAAAACACAAAACTCGAACGCTATCTAGAAGCAACAAAACTCGCACTTCTAGAGATACCCTTTCAAACAAGGAAACAGAACATGTCGCGTGCTCAAAGAATCCCGATAGACAAGCTTGCAAACAATAGGCTAATTACAATAAAACCCTTCTACAAGGGTCGAGGCATCGTCATCGTAAACACAAAAGATTACGTACACAAATGCGAAAGACAATTACGCAACACCCAGTATTATACACAACTAGACAATGACGACACAGAACAAACAGTAAACAAAGTACACGAACTATTAAACAAAATGTACGAGAAAAAACACATCCACCATGATACTTATAAGTATCTCGATCCAAAAAACATAAAAATCCGTACCCCGCAGTGGTACTTACTACCTAAAATTCACAAACCGCCGCCCGAAAACTCAACGTTTGCAGAGAGACCAATAATTAGCGACTGCTCTAGTCCCACTAACAGAATCTCAGAATTCTAGGATTACTTCATAAAACCATTGGTCCAGCAACAACCAACGTATTTAAAAGACACAACAAACTTCATACAAGAAATTGAAAAAAACAAATGTCCCCCAACATGCATTTCTTGTAACAATCGAGAGAAACAAAAACCTAAATGACACACTAGTCAAAACAAAATTCACAGAAGTAAAGAAATAAAAAAACAAACAAACCAGACCACCAAATGGACTCACAACGAGACCCAAACATTGATATTCTTGCCTCGCTATTCGATGAGCAAGATCACTAAAACACATTAAAATAAATGTTCACAAACACAAACTAAGGAAAGAATCTACATTGCGACTGATGAGAAACTACACTCGGGTTTCGAAACGCAAGCGTCAAAGGGCCACTCTATCAACTTTGTAACACTATAGGTCCGGCTGCCTCTCGCCATAAGCTTTCCCCACACAAACAAAACATTACCGTACACACTAATCCAAACTTCCCTACAAATATCCGAGGCGAAACACACATTTTTTATTAACACAAACAATCGGATAAGAATGTAAGAACACATTTTTGAAACGAGCCAAACACAAACTCGACACAAAAACATTTTGGATAGTTAGGTGGGGAGCCTCTTTCACACTTTATACAGACAAGCATGAGCATCTAGCGACTGATGAAATCTGCTGATGATGTCATGAATATGTAATAAGGTGAAAGTGGCAGTCGATGCGTCGCGACTGGCAGTGGCGCTGCACTTGATAAGTCTTAGTCGGGTGGTTACCGTATAACTGGAACAGCCGATCGTTTGCTGAGACGATCAAAAGGTGTCAAGTGCGCCTCCGATTAAAGTAGTAAAGTAAACTATGCATAACTAATAGACAGGGCCCAGAATGTCGTTTCAGGCCCAAACGACACTCTGAGCCCCGTCAAGTTCTGTGTGGGCGCAGGGCTGTCATGTACATAGACAACATACTCAGAAGACTATGGTTCATACATTTCATGGCCCCATTTGAGCTCGGATGATAAGGACTGGTAAAACGTTTTGTAATTTCAAAATAACGACAAACTTCTTTGACAATTTGTGATGTAAATGCTGGTCCTTGATCTGAGATTAAAATACTGGGGAAACCGAACATACAAAGGATTTGCTCAAACATAATCTTAGCAACTGTCTCAGCCTTCATATCAGGGGTTGCAAATGCCCAACTAAATTTCGTCAAATATTCCGTAAACAACAAAACGTACTTATAGCCTTGTTTTGTTTCTTTCAAGGGACCTAGAAAATCAACTCCAACTCTTTGCATAACTGAGGACACGGGGATTGGGAGCAAAGGTGCTTTACCTCGAGGACCGCGCTTGCGCGAGTAACATTTCACACATGAATTTACGTAATCAGTAACATCCATGATCATTGTTTTCCAGAAATAACGCAATCTTATAGTCTCCAAAGTACGGCGTACGCCTTGATGACCAGCTGTAATATCATCATGCATTCTCTGAAGGATATAAAGTTGCAATGATTGGGGAACCACAACCTGTCTAACGCATTTCTCTTTATTTGCAGCCTTACCTGTCGCATTCCAGAAATGATATAACACACCGTCTATGATTGCATAGTTATCACTATCACATGTCATGTATCGCACCAATTTATTGTTATTCGGTAATTCGCCTTGCTCGATAAAATAAAACCAATATTTTAACTGACTATCTTTTCTCTGCAAATTTTTAATCCATGTCAACACCTCATCTTCCTCTACTATTTGATCAGTACTACTCGAGTCACGGCGACTAATCTCAAGATTTCCATGGTCAACGTCATCACTTGAGTGTAATTCCGCGCCTGTTTTAGATTCAGTCTCCATATACAATTGTCGTACAACCGTTACAACATCATCATTGGAGGGGACACCTATTTAATTCACTGGGACTACCGATTCGCTACTTTGAATTTCTGTAGACATACCTGTATCATTACCTTCATTTGATTTTGTCGCATCGAAATTAGTATCTACTTCTGATTTCTCATCATTAATGAAACCCCTACCGCTGAAATCGGAACTATTGGCACAAACTTCTGAGTATTTCCTATGAGACAATCCGTCCGAATGCACAATAGACTTCCCTAGTAACAATTTCAAAATCATAACCCTGCACTTTAAGTATCCAACGAGCGATTCTACCTGAAGGTTTCTTAATTCTGAACAAATACGGGAGATTTGCGTGATCAGTTATAATTTGAAATTTCGTTGAACGCAAGTAAGGGTCGCATTGGGCCAAACCATGTATAACTGCGATAGCCTCCCTTTCTGTAGTTGTGTATCGCTGTTGTGCTGCACTGAGGGAACGCCCACCATAAACGATAGGTCTCTCTACTCCGTCTTGCTCTTGTGTCAATACAAAACCAATGCTATAGGCCGATGCATCAGTGTATAATTTGAAAGGTTCGCCGAAACGAGGAAATCCTAGAACTGGGGCAGTAATAAGGGCTCGTTTATGAGTATCAAACGCTTCCTGACACTTATCATTCCAATAAAATTTAACCTCCTTCTTCAACAATTTATAAAGGGGACAAGCAATCTTTGCAAAATCTTTGATAAAACGACGAGAAAAGCCAACACAACCTAAAAATGCACGTAATTCGGAAACATTCCTGGGGATGGGGAAATCTCGAACAGCACACAATTTTTTCGAATCAACAGAAATTCCATCTTCGTCGAGAATATGACCAAGAAAGTTTACCTGTTTCTAACAAGAAGAACACGTCTGAGGATGAATTTTCAATCCAGCCTAACGGAGGCGAGACAAAACCGCGTCAAGATGTTGTAAGTGTTCTTCAAACGTCCTTGGGAAGACAATCAAATCATCAATATACACCAACACATAATGCCATAACATATTCCTGAAAATTAACTGCATAGTACGGTGAAAAGAATTAGCTGAATTTCTCATACCTTGGGGAAGTCGATTAAATTCATACAAACCATCATGACAGACAAAGGCCGTTTTGTGGGTGTCTCGTTCGTCAATGGTAATTTGCCAAAAATCGGACATCATGTCTAAAGTCGAAAAGTACTGGGGATTTTTATCACCGATCATTTCGAGAGACTCTTTAAGGTTTGGGATAGGAAATACATTCGGTTTAGTAAGAGAATTTACTCGTCTATAGTCTAAACAAAATCGATATTCGTTCGATAATGTTGATTTCTTGACAAGCACGACTGGGGAAGAGAACTGAAAAGTGCTTGGCGAAATTATACCTTGGGCCAGTAAATTATCAACTTCCTTCTCAATGACCTTGCGCTTTTCTGGGTCAACTCTATAGGGCGGCATTTTAACAGGTTGAGCCCCCGGGACTAATTCAATTCTATGCTTTATGACATCACAGTAACCCAACTTCTTATCATCACCAACAAATGCTTGTCGATTTTTCCATAATATTTCTTAGAAACTCTTTCTTTGTTGATCATTCAAAAATGAATCACTAAAATCAAACTGACTCAGAAATCGTTGACGGGCAGTTTCATTACTTGCTCCTTCACATTCGAACCAACATCAATATCCAAATTATGAACAGTGGCACCCCAGGGAAGAAAACGGAACGCCCCCAGTTTTGTCCCCTTTCTTATGTATACATCCCTTTCAGTCGTATTAACTAATCTTACTGGAACTTCGTTCGTCTTTGTCATCGATAAAACACGTGCTGCCACGACTCCCAAATGGCTCAAAGTTTTGGTGTTTTCTGTATTACCAAGAATTCCATCGGGCATATGACCATTAAATTTACCGGAAATTTCTAATTCTGATCGAAGTGGAACAGTGAAGCCCTCGGTAGCCTTGACAACCAAAGCCGAACGAAGCTTTAATCTCTTACGGGCAATATCAATTGCAGCTCTATACTTTGTAAGAAAATCAACAACAATAATTAACTTTTGTTTCAAATTTTCACCTAAATGAATTGACATCATAACTATCTTACCAGCAATATTAACACGTGCATTTACAACTCCCTTAATTGGAATTTGACGATGATCAGCTAATTTGATTGCGTTGTAATTTGACTTGTGAATTCTTTGATTACGTAATTTAGGAATTTTAGATAACAAACTCATCGGAGCAACCGTAATGGCAGCACCTGTATCAACAATTGCTGGAACACTCTGATTCATTATACTAACATTGATAACAGTAATACCTTGTACACAATTATCATCAATATTCAAATTACACACGCTCTTAACATTATCAAATATCCCCTTATCTGGCCGTTCACAGGTACCATCCCCTTCATTCTTTCTCCAAACACCTGCCGGCTTTATTCGTTTTTTTTCTTGGTATCCATGCCCCCCTGCCGGACAGTTACGAGCAATATGGCCAGGTTGTCCGCAATTATAATAAACTTTAGCACCTTGCCCAACATTATTATTACTATAACTACTCCTCGGACATGCAGATTTAATGTGCCCAACCCCTCTGCAATTTTAACAAACCACATTTTGATTAATTTGCCGGTTTTGAAAGGTTTGATGTCTCCCATTGTTCCTGAATTGCTGGCTATTGTTCCATTGGTATGAGTAAGAGTTCGGTCTCTGGTCATAACTATCACTAAAATTAGAACGTACCGTATCTACTTGTACCGGTGCTGGTGAAATCCCGCTTGTCGCTGCAACCTGCGGTACGGCGGCCTTCTTTTCTTCTACAAGCGTTTTATTCTGTTCGGCCAGCATCATGACGATGTTTGTCAGTTCCGATGTCGAAAAACCATCGTCCTCGGGTAGATCAACCACTAACTCGCCGGTCTTTACGGATGTGAAAGCCGCCCTGAAGTCCTTGGGGTCCCGTCCAGCGACGAACTTCTTCAGCTTTGGACGCAGTCCCTGGAGGAAAGCGCTTAAAAGTTCGGCGTCAGTTCGACCATACCGATCACACTTGTCTTTCAGGCGACCTGCATAACCCTCCAACCAATAACAACATATATAAAATTTATGCAACATTCTGGCACCATTTTCTTCTGCAGCTGTGATGAAATGATCTTGATCACCAGAACTATAAGCCAGCTGCATCTGAAATGTGTAAAAACCAAGATTGATGCTAACACTTATAATATGACATGGAAAACACAATCAATAAAATGAATCCACATGAATATAGGCTTGCTGAATACAAACAATGGATTCTTGACTGTATTCATCTGTATATGCACTCTTCAGTTAAAATACAGGCATTAGTCCATGCTAATTGAGTAAGTATTATAGTGTTTTTATGCAGTGCTGTCCCAGGTTATTAAGATAATCAACAGATATTTAGTGGTCCGACTTGACCTCAACGCAGCATGCAATGGAGTTATATTATTATTATACTGCATACAAGTAAAATAAATGAAAACACTGCACAATTTCGGATCGATATGGAATTCGACGTATGCATTCCGGACTTCGAGTAGGCACATGTACAAGTACCAACATCATCAAACTTTCCTTACCTTTACAACAAGTGAAAATAATGCAGCTCAATAAATTTGAATCCTTGTCAATGTCAGCGTGCTGATACGGTGGACTATCGGCCGGCTTCAAGTACTTCTAGCATGATGGCGCCGTCCGTATGTTCGGCAAGACTTTCTGCGGTCCGCCAAGTTGATCGAAATTCTTATCGCTCTCAGTAACCAAGGACAAGCTACTGAACGCCAAAAATTCGGTGATTTTGTTCACAGATATTTGGTAGTTCACAGTAACATCTCTAAACCTTTTCTCATCGCAAACGAATTTTACTGATTTTTACAGCAATTAAAAAAGGTCCAAGAATCTTTATGTTGACGTATAGATTTTTTTACTAGACTTCTAGCCAGGAGTATCAGAAAAAGTGTGCGTCCCGAAAGGCTAAAAATCTGTGATTTTGCAGAGGTGTAATGCCCCAGTGAAAATCAAACATGATATCATTCCAGTCGAAAAAGGAATATGTCATGCCCTAGCCTGTTTCACTAAATAAAATCACCCTGGCCAAGTATTTTGGTTAAATTGTAATGATTTAAAAAGTCTTAGGGTTTTGAACTACCTAATTTTGTATATCTATGTCGTCACCATGAGCGCGCTCACAGCGCGACTGGTTTTTGACGTCTCTGCATTTCGGAAATGTGTGCCGAGCGTTTTCCTTAAAAGTCAAGGGAAAGATCGGAAACACATCCATAGCAACCACACACAAGATTCCGGTGCCCCATCTTTAGTGCAACGCCTCTTTAAAAAGTTCGACGTAAGAAATAGAAAATTGAAAACAACTTACTTTTAACAGTGATGTTCACACAAGGTAATTCAGAATTGTTCAAAGCAACACTACTGTTGACCATAATTGTGCTTCCTCTTTCTACGTAAGCGTCTAGTCCATGAGGAACGATAATTTTTCCCCCTTCCAGGTGCCTTATGCCTGGAATAAAGAAAAAAAAGTGACTAAAGTTACAACAATGTACATTAACCAAAACGAAAGGCGTTTCCCACTTCATGAATATGTCATTTTTTCCTAATGAAAAAAAAATGATGTCACCATTGCATTGCTTGTTTTAGATGAGATATCACCAAAATGATAAATCATTAATTTGAGGCAAGTACCTTTAATTTTCATTGCATTTGATGATATTTCCGCATATTAAAACGGTTTTTTTATTATTTCATATAAGAAAAATTCAATTTTAATGATCTACAGAAATTTGTTTTATCTGTTTAACAACATGTGTCCTCACATATTTAATTTTGCGAAGAAAAATACAAGCATCAAATATGTCGAGAAAGTTTGCACATTTTAAAATAAAAATCCTCTTTTTTTACTACAATTATTTTTTCCCATATTTTCGTATATATTGTCTGAGATAGATGTTTACTGAAGACACTTCCCCATTTTCGGCCAATGTGCATTTTAATAATCATTTTATCCAGCTTGCTTAAAGTCTAACAAAACTCAAAACTTTGAGAATCCTCTTGGCCGTACTATCTCAACGGTATTGTTCTTTTTAAAGTTCAAGTTCAGCAAACATTGGGTTGGTGAAAGCCCACTATAGGCGACTCATGCCGTATGTTGTGGGTTCGAACCCGATTGAAAACTAGCCGTATTAGCTATCCCATGTGTATTAGTCACTTAGAAGTTCAACTTCTCCTAGCCCCTACCTGTTGATCAACATGTGGCACAAAATTTATTGATGAATGTCATGTCTTGACCATGCCTTACTATGCATAATTATGTTAACTGATCAAAGGTGTTCATACTGTTTAAATATATATAATAGGATAATAGGAGAGATACATAGAATCTCATAACCCAAAAGGACCTGGGATCAGATTTCTTGCACAAGTTGGGAATATTTTCTCTCACACGAGTCGCAGACAAAATGCCTTAAATTCACACTGAAAACATTGGATGTTTAACTGTATCAGCGACTATCGTACTTCAAGGCCATGTATTATTCATTGTCACTAAATGAACGCGGATTCCGTTGCGCGTTCCACGCAGATACTTCAAATTCTGCCATGGAGGAGATGTCAAACAAAAAGTGGCCTATGTTCACCAGTTATTTTTAAAATTCGGCCGTTTTTTGTGAGTCTGTCACCAATGACGTACAACACTATCCAAAATTGCGACAACGCTGTCGCCTGCCCCTTACACCGACCTGCTTACTTTGTCGTTCCCGTCAGTCAGTAATTCATCGTGGTATTAGATGATATTTTACGCGTGGAACAAAAAGCTGTATATCATCCACTGGAACTTGTGCAATATTACTGAGATTTTTGATTTCTGAAAAATAGAACCCACACTTGAGTGTGTGATCGATTTTTCCCACAATGTCGATCCCACACTCCCAGTGAGAAGGAATGTGAGAAAAAGCATTTCTAGTCAAAATATAAGTATTTTATCAAAGTTGACGAAAATAAAATCATAAAAACTATATAACGTCAGACGGTGGATACAATTGGGGGATACATAACAACAAAGCGACTGTTGAAGGAACTTTGCTGTTGGTTCCAAACACGGTTTAGATGAATCAATCAATCATGAAAAATGTCTTTTTTGAATGTAGATCAAATAGGCAGGGTCAAATCACTATAGATTCACCAGTGTCTCACCATGTTTCAAATTATCGAAAAATCATGTTGATGTATTCACTATATTGTATATAAATTATAAAGGTAGTACAGATCTGCATACATGCATTTATGTATCTATGTCTTCGTGTATGTATCTATGAGTGCAAATATATATATCTATGAGGAGGGTCAATAGAAATAATAATAATTTATATAAGTATTATATGGAAATAATAACGCAAATAAGTATTATATGGAAATAATAACGCAAATAATAATAGGTTCGATTTCCGTGAAAAATTCACCACAAAGGTATTTTGGTCGAAAAGACTAAATATGATATCGATTTCACTGCCCAATGTTTCCTTGGTAACCATTTTAGGAGTTGAAAATTTCAGTTTTTCTAATATCCCATGAAAATTTTTTGATTGTTATGAAAATTACCTAGTGGGGAAGTTCGGGTCACAGAACACAAAAACCAGACTTATCTTAATGTCTTGAGTTGCCATGGTAACTATTTTGGGATTAAAAATGTTACTTTTTCCCTAATTCATATTAAAGAACTATTGATTGATGTAAAAAAAAATGATAATAAGGGTTTTTCTTGTCAGAACACCAAAAAAATCACACTCATTTTAATGTGAGATGTTTTTATAGTAACCATTCAGGAGTAAAAATTACCAGTTTTTCAAAGATTCCACCTAAAATCCAGTAACCCAAAGAATATGTTATATCAAAGGGATATTTTGGGTTAGAAATACCAAATATCCAGTGTAAAAATCTAGTAATTAACAGAAATATTATACCAAAGGGTTATTTTGGGTTAGAAAGACAAAACATGATATCCATTTTTACTGCCTCGTGTCTCCATAGTAACCTATTTGCGTTTTAAAATTTCAAAGTTTTTCCAAATTCCATTAAAAGTAATCCCAGTTACTATGCAAATGCTCTCCGAAGTGTATTTATCACAGCATGAACACCATGTTCATTTTTATTTCATGTTGCCATGGTAACCATTTAGGTAACAAAAGTTTTTTTTTAAACGATGCATATCTTGGATCAGCGGTATCTTTTTTCGTTAGCTAGACAAGAGAAGGCTATTTTACGAGATTCTGCCCATGAAGTGATTTTTCTAGTCTTTTGATGTGTATACTTGCACACCTTTAATACCCAAGGAAACAGGTATAATGGACGACTGTGGGACTCAAAAGTTTTGTGACCTATTAACAACCCGTTTCACTCTCAGAGTTGTATGCAAATTTTAAAAGTCGCCATGACAACCAGACAACAACATGGCCTTTTCAGCACTGAGACATACTGTAGCAGGGCTAAAAATTGGCCTGGCCCTTCTGCCGGAAGGAGGAATAATTTCTGTGTCATTGTGATTGATACATTGTTATCAAAATGCAACGAGAATGGGTTTTTATTGGCCATCGTTTCCTGTGCCTGTCATTCAAGTACGTCAGTTCAGATATTGAAACCTTGTTGCAATGTTCCACCGCACAGCCGGTCGTCTTCGTAATTTCCAGAACAAAGTCACATTATGTGCCCAGCTGGGTTTGACTGCATTTATCTACCTCGTCCCAAAGTGACGGACAAATCTTTCAACCTTTCAGCTTGGTGAAAAACGCATTTATTGATTCGCCAAAGGCCTGTGCATTCGCTTATTTTTGCACAAGTGCTACATGGACATAGGAAAAAGTTCGACTCACCCTAGCCCTCTCGATTGTTGAATACAACCACGGTTCATGATGAGAGTTCTCGAATCAAAAACTGTAGCCGCCCTCGTATACGAATGTTTTCTCGTTAAATTACGTCATTCTTGATATACAAGAGTAAGCATTCCTAGTCTGTCACCCTGTTTTTTTCAAAGTTTGGAGAAGGGCGGCATTTCCATCTGAATGATTGAACAACGTGAAACGCAAATTCCATCGCACATTATCCGGCAATATGTACACTGTACAGTAGAAATACTGTATACGCTCCAGGTACGTATAACTATAAGCTTATACTCCACAAAATGGCCACAGGCGGCGTGAACTTTCTGAAAGGATTTCCTAAACGTCCTACTTGTTACCTTAGAGACTCACATGTGATGTCCTGAAAAGTATTCTCTGCAGTAATTCCAGTTTCTGTCATCAACATGCAAAGCTGCACGACATGATTATAGCACGAGACGTAGTGTACACACTACACATTCACGCGCACGTTTATTCAATTGGGCATGCTCATATTGGCAGACTCTACTGGCAAAAGAGTGCGAATTTGTGAAGTTATATTTGTAGCACAGATCTCGCGGAAACTCATGCCTTTGCTCTATTTCCATCCCAAAACTTCCTTGATTGCTTACAGTTAATGCACATGAACAAACTAAAACCAACAACGTCAGCATAGGGGAGGGTTAATGGTTTTCGCCTCAACTACAAATGCTGAAGATACGTTTACAAGGCCAATTACACTGGCATAGACTCTCCACAGTCGCTGTGCCTTGTTTTGTGCACGCCCACGACTGCTATGATGCGCCTGCATTCAAAGGCTACGCTGCGCAGCTAAGCACCTGCACGCGCTGCCAGACACAGCGACTGTCAGTTTTTGCAAGTCTATGAATATTCATAAGGGTAGTGATGTCAAAAGGAGCACCTAACTTGGCGGAGAGAATATACGTATGACAATTGGAATTCACCCCTATTGACTACATTAAAATAAACAACATCTCTTTTTCAGAAATCCCACAGCTTCAATGAGCTGTTATTAGATTTCTATATAATACTTATGGCCCCTAAACTTGTAATAATAATTAATATAAGTATTATATAGTAATAATAACGAGAATAGGTTCAATTTGAATAGGTTCAATTTCCGTGAAAATTTCACCATAAAGGTATTTTGGGTCGAAAAGACCAAATATGATATCAATTTCACTGCCCCATGTTTCCATGGTAGCCATTTAAGGGGTTTAAAATTTCAGTTTTTCTAATATCCCACGAAAAATTACTTTGATTGATATGAAAATTACCTAGTAGGGGAGTTCGGGTCAGAGAACACAAAAACCAGACTTATCTTAATGTTTCGAGTTGCCATGGTAACTATTTTGGGATTGAAAATGTTACTTTTTCCCTAATTCCTATTAAAGAACTATTGATTGATGTAACAAAAATTGATAATAAGTGTTTTTCTTGTTAGCACACCAAAAAAATCACACTCATTGTAATGTGAGATGTTTTAATGGTAACCATTCAGGAGTAAACACTGCATGAAAACCCAATAATACATACTGTATTTGCAGTGATTATTGCCTGTATTTTAGCTGAAGAATGCATATATAGATGAACACAGTCAATAATCCATTGATTGTATTCAGCAAGCCTGTATTCATGTAGATTCATGTGAATTCACGTGTATTATTCTATAATACAGGTAACTCATAAGTGTGAATTTATCTGTATTATTGCGTTTTCATGCAGGTAAAAATTACCAGTTTTTCAAAGATTCCACCTAAAATCCAGTAACCCAAAGAATATGTTATATCAAAGGGATATTTTGGGTTAGAAAGACCAAATATCCAGTGTAAAAATCCAGTAATCAACAGAAATATTATACCAAAGGGTTATTTTGGGTTAGAGAGACAAAACATGATATGCATGTTTTACCACCCACCCTGTGTTTCCTCAGTAACCTATTTGCGTTTTAAAATTTCAAAGTTTTTCCAAATTCCATTAAAAGTAATCCCAGTTACTATGCAAATGCTCTCCGAAGTGTATTTATCACAGCATGAACTCCATGTTCATTTTTGTTTCATGTTGCCACGGTAACAATTTAGGTAACCAATTTTTTTTTTATTTAAAACGATGCATATTTTTGATCAGCGGTATCTTTTTTCGTTAGCCAGACAAGAAAAGGCTATTTTACGAGATTCTGCCCATGAAGTGAATTTTCTAGTCTTTTGATGTGTATACTTGCACACCTTTAATACCCGAGGAAAAAGGTATAATGGACGACTGTGGGACTCAAAAGTTTTGTGAACTATTAACAACCCGTTTCACTCTCTGAGTTGTATGCAAATTTTAAAAGTCGCCATGACAACCTGACAACAACATGGCCTTTTCAGCACTCAGACATACTGTAGCAGGGCTAAAAATTGGCCATGGCCCTTCTGCCTGAAGGAGGCATAATTTCTTTGTCATTGTGATTGATACATTGTTATCAAAATGCAACGAGAATGGGTTTTTATTGGCCATCGTTTCCTGTGCCTGTCATTCAAGTAGTCAGTTTAGATATTGAAACTTTGTTGCGGCCGGTCGTCTTCGTAATTTTCTAGAACAAAGTCACATTATGTGCCCAGCTGGGTTTGACTGCATTTATCTACCTCGTCCCAAAGTGACGGACGGATCTTTCAACCTTTCAGCTTGGTGAAAAACGCATTTATTGATTCGCCAAAGGCCTGTTGAATCGCTTATTTTTTGCACAAGTGCTACATGGACATAGAAAAAAGTTCGATTCACCCTAGCCCTCTCGATTGTGAATACAACCACGGTCCATGATTGATGAGAGTTCTCGAATCAAAAACTGTAGCCGTGCTCGAATACAAATGTCTTCTCATTAAATTACGTAATTCTTGATAAACAAGGGTTAGCATTCCAAATCTGACAACCTTTTTTTTCACAAAGTTCGGAAAAGTGCGGCATTTCCATCTAAATGATTGAACGACGTGAAACGCAAAATTCCATCGCATATTATCCGGCAAAATGTACACTGTACAGTAGAAATATTCCAGGTACGTATAACTATAAGCTTATACTCCACAAAATGGCCAGAGGCGGCATGAACTTTCCGAAAGGATTTCCTAAACGTCCTACTTGTTACCTTAGAGACTCACATGTGATGTCCTGAAAAGTATTCTCTGCAGTAATTCCAGTTTCTGTCAACATGCAAAGCTGAACGACATGATAAGCACGTGTCATAGTGAACACACTACACATTCACGCGCACGTTCACTAAATTGCGCATGCTCATATTGGCAGACTACACTGGCAAAAATGCGCATGCGTAAAGTTATTTTTGTAGCACAGATCTCGCGGAAACTCATGCCTTTGCTCTATTTCCATTCCGAAACTTCCTTGATTGCTTACATTTAATGCACATGAACAAAATAAAACCAAAAACGTCAGCATAGGGAGAGGGTTTATTGTTTTTGCCACAACTACAAATGCCACGCTGAAGATACGTTTAAAAGGCCAATTACACTGGCATAGACTCTGCACAGTTGCTTCGCCTTTTTTTGTGCACGCCCACGACTGCCACGATGGGCCTGCATTCGAAGGCAATGCTCTGCAGCTCAGCAGCTGTGAGCACGCGCTGACAGACACAGCGACTGGCAGTTTTTGCAAGTATATGAATATTCACTAGGGTAGTGATGTCAAAAGGAACACCTAAATGGGCGGAGATAATATACGTAAGACAATGGGAAGTCCCCCTATTGACAAACTTAAAATAAACAACATCTCTTTTTGAGAATTCTAACAGCTTCAATGAACTGTTATTAGATTTCTATATAATACTTGTAGCCCTAAACTTGTAATAATTAATATAAGTATTATATAGAAATAATAACGCGAATAATAATAGGTTCAATTTCCGTGAAAATTTCAGCATAAGGGTATTTTGGGTCGAAAAGACCAAATATGATATCGATTTCACTGCCCCATGTTTCCATGGTAACCATTTTAGGGGTTGAAAATTTAGTTTTTCTAATATCCCACGAAAAGTTACTTTGATTGTTATGAAAATTATCTAGTGGGGGAGTTCGGGTCAGACAACACAAAAACAGACTTATTTTAATTTTAGTACTTTGTGCTTTGTGGGCACAAGGTACTAATGTGATGGCGCGGCCCAATATGACCAACATAGCGGGCCATATGCTGTGGACGCAGGTATCTCAGAAACGCTTCAGTAACTTTTTCTGAAATTTGGTCTGGTGGTCACTTGGGCATGTATCTCAAAAGGTCTTTTTTTCTTTTTTTGATTGAATCATTTTAAAGTCACTTTTTTAGCTTTTTTCTGAAAACCACTGTTTTCAAATTTTCCTCAAAACCACTGATTTGATTATTGTGATGTTTGGCATGGGTGTTCGTATAGTTGAAATGCCGTTAGAAATGTTCAAAATTTGGTGATAAATGCCTTGCATTATTTTTAAACAATATTTTTATCCATTTTTATTTTACATTTACTTGATGTTGACTTGCTTTCGCTAAAGCTACCGTCTGCGCATGCGCACAACTGCAGGACAAAATCTGAGTTGAATAATCGAAACGGACGCCATCTTGTTTCTCGGTATGGGCACATTTTTTACGTAGTGAACGTTTCACTGTGTATTTCAATACGATCTATAGTTATGAAGTTGACAGTGATGCACTTTTGCGGCTGTCGTGTATTTTTTGGTACGAAAGGCGCCTTTGATCGACTGAAGAATGATGGCCTCCGTAGGCGATAAACACTGGTGCATCAGTTCTACTGAGGAAGTAATCCACTGGCCAGTATAGCATGTATAGGTCAGGGGCTCGCTTAGGGGAGAACCACTTGATTTCTGGGGGGGTATGGAGGATTTTGAGGGAAAAAAATTGTCACCAGGTGAAATAAAAGAAAAAATTAAGCCTGTCATGGCTTGAGAAAAAAAAAATTCTCATAACAGACAGAAATAAAAAAAGGAATTGTCACAATGCTGTTGAAATGAGCAAAATTTTGGAAACTTCATTCTCATGTATTCTTTGCTGGCATGCTGCCAAAGGCACGCAAATGTTTTTACCACAAGTAATTCTTATGTGTTTTTTTTTCCACTACTTATGATATAAGCATTCACTACTTTACACCTCAGTACACTCGATGTTTTCCTTCCCTTTTCTGACCCAAGAAATCATATTTCAGGATTCCTGTTGCAATATCTCAATGGTATAGGCAATATCTAGATGGGACTATTTGACTTCTGTAAATTGTGAAAATTTAAAACACAAGATGGGAGTCAATAAACTAGTTTTAAAACCAACACATTATTCTCTCAATATAGATATGTTAGAAAGATTACAAGTTGACAATGAAAATTGAGGAACAACAAATATAATGAAATACAATGTGTGAGCCTTGTTTTTCTGACCACAAAAGATAACATCTCCCCTAAGAACTTAAAAGGAATTGACTGTTTTAAAGAAAAGCAGGTATAGTACTGATCACAGTTGATTTGCCAAAAAAGTGTTCTATAAATTAAAGTTGTATATGTAATAGACTTTCCATTTTGTTTGTCATTTGTTGGAATGTAAAATGAATAAATAAAAACATCCTGCGATATGTGAAACACTGGCTTAAATTTGAAAAATTGCACTGCTACTCCATTTGAAAAAAAAATTGATGCAGGTCTAGCTATAGAAATAAAAAAATGCTGTCTCTCTAACAAAAAAAAGTTCCCATACCCACTTCCTGCATACCCCCCCCGAAAACAAATGGGTCTCCCCTTGATATGCGCATGCGCATATAACAAGTTAGCGTTGTTTTTCAAGGACGTTGAAAAATCAAACCGACACCATCTTGTTTCTCGGTCAGGTGCGAATTTTGACGGCTTAGCGTGTATTTGATGATGTTTTTGACGGTATAGCGTATATTTCATGATGTTTTGTAAATATGAAGTTCACAGTGATGGTACTTTTGTTGCTGTCATGTAATTTTTGGCACGAAACGCTCCTTCGATAGACTGAAGAATGATGGCCTCTGTACTCGGTACTCCCCATGGCCCAGTACCGGCAAATCCATTGCTTTAGCGATACAATCCCACCGGCGGCCCATACTATAATAGCTGGGTGAGAGCAAGGGAATGCTCTGTCCTTCCATGGAGGTAGTAGGCCGTTTAACAGGATCGGTCCCGATCCTTTATCATTTTCGCCCAATCCTTTATTTTTTCGCCCGACCCTTTATTTTTTCGCCCGACCCTTTATTTTTCATGCCGATCCTGTTTCATGTCCGCTGATACTCTTTGAATTTGGCAGAAGACCTATTGTTTCTCGGCGGCGATTTTGTCACTTTTATTTCAGCGAGCGTATCAAGTGTGATATGGTTCTAATGTGGCGATAACACGACGTGCCAGATGATTACATGTAAAAGGTTTATTCTATCGCAAAAATGTGTGAAATGGTCAGACTGTTTTCCTTTCATGTCGATGCTTTTGGTGTTTTACACACAATGAGGCAGGGTTATCGGGTGCAAAGCACCCAAAGTCACACTTGTCTGTGAGGAGAATAAATGGGCCAGCCGTAGTGCAAATGAACATCGGCTAAGACGGATGAAACTTAAATTAAAAAAAGCATGAAATGTGTTACGCTGCTGATCGTACAGACAACGGCCATTTTATACAACGGACATGGAGTATACTAAACGAAAGGCTCGGTGTTGCATCTTTGCAAGGGGGCACTCCGTCAAAGCATCTATATACTATAGTATAGGCAACAGGTTGAACTGCCGTTGCCACCAATGTCTCGCACTGGTAAGGATCCGAAGGTCAGGAAAAGTGATTTCGATTAGAAGTGGCTGTAATCGTACGATTGGTTGAGACAAACAGCAAATGTAAAATTTTATGGTACTTCCGCGTGTTCAGATCGTTGCGTGTCCGAGTTAGCACGCTCGCACCATTTCGAGATCTGTGTACGTCAACATGACGTTGGAGCCATGTGTGTCACCTCGTGTCACGCATTCGTAACTTGCATTGATTCGTTCGATTGACTTTGAGAAGCAGTTGCACTTAATCCAGTTTCAAAACCCATGACCCGTTTTACGATATTCAAGGCACCGTTAAATGAAATAAAAAGGAACTGCATGAGCGAAAATAATCATTTGTTGATCATCTGAATACAGCAGCTATGTACGTACGGTAAGGCATAG
>LD349419.1:31439-86091 GCA_001465055.1 Ptychodera flava | reverse complement strand
AAGACCAAGATCTTCATTCACAGCAGACGTACCGGATGCACAAAAGTCGGAGTGTAAACGGGACAACATCGGTAGTTCTGACTTAGTTAGCCAGTGCTCTTGCAATACAATGATATCATGGCAGTCACATAGTAGTTTTATCTCCTCAATGGCAGATTTAATGCCGCGACAGTTGTATGTAGCTATACGGAGAGTCATTAATTCCCTTCCTAAGGTAACGAGTAGGACGTTTAGGAAATCCTTTCAGAAAGTTCACGCCGTCTGTGGCCATTTTATTGAGTATAAGCTTATACGTACCTGGAGCAACGGTATACAATATTTCTACTGTACATATTGTCCAACGACAAGATTATAGCACGAGACGTAGTGCAGACTACACATTCATGGGCAGGTAAACTTAATTGCGCATGCTCATATTGGCAGACTACACTGGCAAATGAGTGCGCATGCGTGAAGGTATATTTGCAGCAAATACACTGGCATAGACTCTTCACAGTGGCTGTACCTTGTTTTGTGCGCGCCCACGACTGCCACGATGGGCCTGCATTCGAACACCTCTTTTTCAGAATTCCCACAGCTTCATCGAACTATTATTAGATTTCTATATAATACTTATAGCCCCTAAACTTGTAATAATAATAATAATAATAATAATAATAATAATAATAATAATAATAATAATAATAAGCTTTATATCAGGATATCATACCAAAAAAGTATGCAATCCTATAGACTTTTAAAAAATACACAACACACAAAAAGAGGTTTTAGGATAGTATTGAAGACACTCATAGAAATTGTACAAAATTTCACGTCATTTGAGCTTCAAATGTCGGTATAATATTGAAAAGAAACATAGCTTTGGCACTGTAGTCACGAGCATAGCCCATAATAATTCGGAGAGCGTTATTGTAAGCTACCCGAAGTGAAGTCAGTTTTTTCTTGGTGTAAGAAGACCAGAGACTCGAACAATACATAATGCTTCAAAAACAGTTTAACATAATTTGAACAGTAAAAAAATTTACAAAGCAATATATTTCCGCGGATAAAAAAGCCCCTAGTGTGCCGCATAATTACTTGGTCATCAAGGAAATCATCAGTTATATCATAATTGAAATACACGTGGTGTTGCACATATTGCAGTTGGCCAGTTCCGATTTTTACCAAAGGACGCTCTGTCAGTAGCATCACCTGTCCAAATTGGAGTGCCCCAAGGCTCGATTTTAGGCCACTTTCCTTTTTGATGTATGTAAATGATCTGCCATCTGTAACTAAATTATGCTAAGTGGTTTTATATGCTGATGACACCGCATTGTTTTATGCAGCAGATGACTTACAAAAAATACAAAACTCGTTACTCAGTGATTTTATATCAGTTAGTAAATGGATGGATACAAACAGATTAATCCTTAAGGTTGACAAAACTAAGTCCATGATTTTTGGTACACCTCAACGTCTCAGAAATAGAAATTTAAATTTGAAATTTAATGATATCGAAATTGATGTTGTCAGTCAATTTAAATATCTTGGTGTTGTGTTAGACCAATAATTAAACTGGGAATCTCATGGTACTATGATTGCCGAATCTGTATCGAGACGTCTTGGAGCCATATGGCGTATACGCAAATTTCTCGACCAGAAAACCTGTGAGTTGATGGTGAAAGCGTTAGTTTTTACATTGATGACGTATTGTGGCGTTGTCTGGATGACGTGCAGTGAAGGAATGCAAACAAAGATTCAGAGGTTGCAAAGTAGAGCAGCTAAATTAGTTCTTGGTAGGGGAAAGTTTTCCTCGTCATCATTGGCCTTATCTCATCTAAAATGGCATCCTATAAACCATCAGTGGAATATACAGTTAGCTGTGATGACTTGGAAATGTGTGAATAGATTTGCCCCTCTATATTTATCTACTGATTTTCAAGAGCTTATTTTGTGAAGCGCTTCCAGGCATTTTACAAGTGTTACGGACGAAAAAACGAACAAAAGGGTGAACTCAGCAGTTAACGTTTAAACAAAATTTATTACAAAAATAAATCTAATTGCTAAGTCAGGGATAGAGTACAAGCTTTAAAAGTGTACAGACTACTTATCTCAGCTGGGACGGCAGAGCTCCAGTCTCAGAGTTGTAACAGTCAGTCGGATGAATGAACAGTCCTTCGGCTTGCAGGCTTGGAGCTGCATAAAGTCCACAGTATAAATCCAGCGTTGGCAGTCAAGGTCTTGAAAAGTCTTGAGAATGACTACTGCTGGAGTTTAGTAACACATAAGAGACACGATCCCAAAAGTCTGACTGCAAGCCTGCTGTCCCAGTATTTATACTTGTGTGCTTACATAAGCATATAAGAACAATCTAGAACCTTTATTGACATGCTAATTACTGTTCTAAAATTATCTCTCTGACACAGCTAACTAAATTTCTAGAACATTCCAAACATGACTAATTGAATTCAAGGTTGTGAGGTCATTAAGGGCAGTGACCTTGAGAATGTTCTAGACTAATTGAACTCAGGTCATGATGAGTGTGGGGGAAATGACTTACATAACACACCCCCTCTTCAAAAAAGAACATTTTTCAAAGAAAAATCACTACGGGGCAAATGGCCTTCTAATTGTTCAGTGCAGCGCCGCCATCGTTTAAGGTCTGCTATTGCTATTGTCAATAGCAACAGATTTTTCAAGATGGCGGCGCCCAGAAAGAGAAGCTGTGATATTGAGTTATAGTACTTATATATCTAAAAACAGCTGTAAATATAGGAAGCAAAATGTAGAAAATGATACTGTTGTCTTTGTTTTTGCCAGATATACTTCCCAAGATATGGCGGATTATTGAAACACACCTGCAGACTGATTATACAGCCAATGTTTACAATATCGCGCTGGGCTTGTTGATATCGCCGAACACCAGCAATAGAAATGCAAAAAAATGAACAAATTATGTAAGCCTTCAAAAATCGAAAATCATATAATGGAAGAATATTACCTCCAGATAATATCTGTAATTTTTTATATACATAGTGGTAGCAATAAGCATAAAGAGGCGAGCGATTTGAATGGGGTCGGTATAGCATTGCAGCCGGTGGAAAGGCCGTTGTTAGTAAGGGTACTCGGCATGTAAGCTGCTGAATTACTTGCGTCTGTTACAATGTAAAATTTAAAATATTAAAGCTAAACTTCAAAAATCTAAAACCACATAATTGAAGTGCACTACATCTAGATTATTGGTGTAATTTTTTAAATTAATAGCTGAAGGAATAATAATCTCCAAGCGAGCGATTTACTCGGGACCGGTGAATAATCACAGACGGTAATATGCCAATGTATTTGTATGCAGGGCTTGGGCGTAATAAATTATGTCGCCGAATCACAAAAGTAAAATGTAAATTTAGATAAAACCAACGCAACATCTAACCATCGAAAATAACATCCTTATAATACAGTATCTCAAGATTATAGATTTAGATTTTTACATTCAAAGCTGCAGAAATATCTATCTTGAGGCAAGCGATCGGCAAGATAGCGGCGAAGAATTTACATCCGGTAAGTACGCCATTGTTTTGTATGGGGTGCGGGAGAGTAACGTACGCGTACATCGCTGAATCACGACAGTAAAATGTAAATTTCAATAAAACTAACGCAAGATCCAAATATAAAAAATGACACCCTTGTAGTACAGTATCTCAAGATTATAGATTTAGAGTTTTACATTTAAAGCTTATGAAATAAATATCTTAAACAAGCGATCGGCATGATAGCGGCAAAGAATTTATAGACTACCGCTGGTAGATGCCATTGTTTTCTATGGGGCGCTGGTATGTGCGTTGCTGAACAACACACGGCGGTAAAAATGTAAAATACAATAATTTAAGGTGAAGCACTACGAATTACGTCAAAATTAGGTTGTGGTGTCATTTTCTTGAAACTTTGCACAAATATTCTTTGAAGTTGAGCAAGTGCAAAAATGAAATAAAAAATGGGGGTCACCACGCTCGTTTCCATGGAAACGGACGTTAAAATGGCGTCGTTAGAAATAAATAAAAATGATATAATTCACTTAAACTAAAGAAAGCAATTATAAAACGCTTAGCAAATGAGTTAATTTTAATAAATACCAAGGATTAAGATCAATATCTATCGAATGTATAGTTTTCATGGTGTTTGTAAAGAAATTTTAACATAAGTATCGATTACAAAATGACAATATCGAAATTATATCACTACATAATTTTCGAACTTTCTTCCTGTCGCTTTGAATGGTGTCATTTTGACCAAACTTGGCGAATAAAATCCTGACATAATACCATTTAGTTTACACTTTTAATAAAAGGGTGTCACCACGCTACTTTTTACAATATCTCCAGGTGAATGGGTAATATGCGCAGAAACGTTCTAAAGCGTGTGCGTGTCCGAATTCGTCGCCCTTTACCTTAAGCAAATATTCAAAAATCAAAAACAATACGATTGTAGAATGGCATCTAATGGTTACGGATTCAGATTTTTACATTCCGAGCTGATGAAATAAATACGTTGAAGCAATTCATCGGCACGATAGCGGCGATGAATTTGCAGCCGGTAGATGCCATTGTTTTCCTATGGGGCGCGAGCAACGTGTTTTTTGTCGAACTACAGACGGCGGTACAAGTGTAAAATCACAAAAATTTAAGCATACATTTAAAAATCAAAAACGATAGGATTGTAGTACGGCATCTCAAGATCTCAGGTGTGAATTTGTGTATCTATGAATGAAACTCTTGAAAAGATGAAGCGTGCGATCCGCAAGGTACTGACAACCCACGAAAAACCATTGTTTACTATGGGGATTTTTCGTATCATCCATCTACATTTGTAATACCTAAAACTCGCCGGTTCAATTTTTTCATTTTTCGCACGAAATGGAAGAAAAGATACAGTCGTTTCGATGTTCATCGTAACCAAAAACGTATTGTTTTCGATTTTAAAATTACGCCCTATTTTTCTTGTACGAACTGGTTTCAGGGCTTAATTAGCAGTGGTGCTGTACTTGATTAGGACATAACCGCTTGCCTGTGTCAGCATAATTTGGGTAGAATTTTCATAATTTCTTTCATGTATAAGTACAATACTTACACATACGTTTTCATGTATATGTGTACTATATATTTGGAGAATCTTTAGGACAATGGTAGCGTGGAATGGTGGCAATAGTGATATATATTTCTGTCGGGTGTCAATACCTGAGAGACAGCGTGCCGCTGCCGTAGTGGCTCATGAATAATTAATTAGTACTACTTCGCGTGAAACAAAAAGAGGCCCAAAATCCCGTAGTGAATCTTTCTTTTACAAATATAATCTTAAAAGTGTGAACAACAATAAACTCTAAATACGAGAGAGACAGTCTGCAATTAAATTGTCTCTGCCTTTGATATGTCTAATGTCAAGATTAAACTCCTGTAACATTAAACTCCATCTTAGCAATCTCTGATTTTTGCCTTTAAATTTCTGCAGAAAAACAAGAGGGTTGTGATCAATATAAACCACTATTGGCTGACTTGAAGAGGTAACATAAACTTAAAAATGCTGTAAAGCTAATATCAAAGATAAACATTCTTTTTCAATTGTAGAGTAGTTTCTCTGGGATTTGTTAAATGTGCGTGAAAAATAGCAAACAGGATGATCTACACCATGACTATCCTCTTGCAATAAAACAGCACCAGCAGCCGTATCACTAGCATCCACAGCTAATTTGAATGGCAAAGTGAAATCTGGTGCAGACAACACTGGGGCACTTTGCAGTATGGATTTAAGTGTATCAAATGCCTGTTGGCATTGCTCTGACCAAACAAACTTTACTTTCTTTTTAAGTAAGTTAGTCAAAGGCTCAGTAATTGTGGAAAAATTTGAACAGAATTTTCTGTAGTAACCAGCCATACCAAGAAAGCGCATCAGTTGTCGTTTGCAGTTTGGTATGGGAAAACTTGAAATGGCACTGACTTTGGCATCAACAGGTTTTACCTCACCCTGTCCTACAGTATGTCCAAGGTAAGTCACCCTCGCCCAACCAAACTCAGATTTGGCAAGGTTGACAGTCAACATTGCTTTGCTCAGTCTCTCAAAGAACTTCCGCATGAGCTTGATGTGTTCCTCCCAGGTGTCACTATACAGGACGACGTCGTCAACGTAAACTGGACATCCGTCTAGCCCGGATATGACGTCATTGATCATCCGTTGGAACGTTGCCAGAGAGTTCTTCATTCCGAATGGCATCACCTTGTACTGGAACAATCCGTCTGGTGTAACAAAGGCGGATATTTCACGAGCACGATCCGTCAGAGGGACTTGCCAAAATCCCTTCAGTAGGTCAAATTTTGTCACATACTTGGCTTTTCCCACTCGGTCGATGCAGTCATCAATCCTCGGGATTGGGAAAGTGTCTGTCTTTGTTAAAGTGTTGACCTTCCTAAAGTCCGTGCACATACAATAACTGTGATCTGATTTGGGAACAAGTATGCACGGCGAACACCAGTTACTTTTACTGGGTTCAATAAAGTCATTGTCCAGCAGGTATTTGACTTCTTCCTGGAGATATTTCGCTTTTGTTGGATTCAGTCTGTATGGATGTCGTTTTACAGGCTTACTGTCCCCAACATCAACATCGTGATAGATTATGTTTGTCCTCGTTGGAACATCTTGAAACAGGTGTTTATATTCGTGGAGCAGTTCTTTCACCTGCTGTTGTTGTTCCGGCTGGAGGTGTGCCAACTTTGTAGACTCCAGCTTCTCCAGAATTTCTGAGTTCTGAAGCTTGAACGAGCCCAGCTTTGAGTTTAGAGTATTTTCACTCAAGTAAGTTTCAGTATCACTATCTTCATAATGGTTTGAGCTGACAGGCTTTGTTTTAGTAGGATTATCCCTATCCAAATATGGCTTAAGCATATTTATGTGACATAGCTGTTTTTGTTTTCGCCTGTCAGGTGTTATTATGATGTAATTTAAATCAATCATCTTCTTATAAATTAGATATGGCCCAAAGTAACGAGCATGGAGTGGTTTGCCAGGAATTGGAAGTAGAACAAGAACTTTTTGACCTGGTTCAAACTTCCGTTTTGAGGTGTTTTTATCGTATTTGGTTTTCATTGACTGTTGAGATGACTCAAGATTTTCTCTGGCTAATTCACATGCTTCAGAGAGTTTTGTACGAAAATCTGACACATATTGTAATATATTCAGACAATCATCGTCGTCTGATAGGAATTTCTCTTTAACAAGCTTAAGTGGGCCACGGACTGTATGTCCAAATACAAGCTCAAATGGGCTAAAACCAAGACACTCTTGAATTGACTCTCTAACAGCAAAGAGCAGAAAATGAATTCCTTCATCCCACTGCTTCTCTGTGTCAAAACAGTAGGTCCTAATCATGTTTTTCAAAGTTTGATGAAATCGCTCAAGAGCACACTGACTTTCTGGATGATAGGCGGATGACCGATACTGTTTAATGCCTAGCTGATCCATTACTTGTTGAAAAATACCAGACATAATGTTAGAGCCTTGATCGGACTGGACACATTTAGGGAGGCCAAATAAAGTGAAAAATTTGACTAAAGCTCTCACTATAGTCTTTGTCTTTGTGTTTCTCAGTGGTATGGCTTCGAGTTGATGTACACATAATTGTCAACATGTACTCATTTCCTGATCTTGTTTTTGGTAGGGGCCCAACATAGTCTATTAGTATCCTACTAAATGGTTCTTGAAATGCAGGAATTGGCTGTAAAGGGGCCTTTGGAATGGTCTGATTTGGCTTTCCTACCATTTGACATGTGTGACAAGTTTTGCAGAAATGTGCTACATCCTGCCTGACATTAGGCCAATAAAAGTGACTGAGAATCTTATGATAAGTTTTCCTTACACCTAAATGACCAGCCCAGGGCGTTTCATGGACCAGGCGCAATATTTCAGCACGGTAGGGCTTTGGAACCACAATTTGATGTTTTATAGCCAAATCGTCATCAACCAAAACATCTGGAGGTCTCAATTTACGCATGAGAATACCAGATTTTGTATAATAGGAAACAGAGCTATCTGAAGTTTTACCTTCATCATCTACCCTGTCAAACAAAGACAAAATATCTGGGTCTTTGTGTTGTTCTGCAATGAGATTTGATCTAGAAAATGTCTGACTTTGGTGAGCAGAGGTTTTACTGGAAGTTTCAAATCCACGAGGGATAACGGAATGATCCGTGTCAAACACCTGACTAAGAAAGGTGTCATTTAAGTCAACATCTGTGACATTATTTTTGAGAGTATTTTGATTCTTAGAAGTTTTCTTTGACATGGCTCGAGTAATAGCACATGAAGGAAAAAGCCGCGAATTTCCTCTTCTATTGGCTCTGGATTCTGATCTAAACTAGGATTATCAGTCACAAGTGGATCAGTAATGACCTTGTCCCAAGCAAGGTCGTTTCCAAGAAGAAGGTGAATCCCTTCAAAAGGCAAAAGAGGCCTAATACCTAAAGTCACAGGTCCAGAAACAAAGTCCGAAGACAAATAGACATTATGGAGAGGAACAGGAATGTAGTCATTACAATCTACCCCCTTAATAAGAACTGTAGAACCTGAAAATGACTTTTCAGAAAACGGCAGGGTATCTGCAAACAAAAGAGACTGGGAAGCCCAGGTATCTCTTAAAATTTTGATAGGGGTAGCGGAAGAGAAATCACTAGAAAGTGATATAAAACCATCATGAATAAATGGTTCGAAAATACCCATAATGCTATCTTGAGAAGAATTGACCTTGACCTCATTAATTGGGGATAAGAGGGGTTTATCTCAGAAAATGTGTTGCACACATTATTAGACTCTAATTGAGTTGATGAAGAAATAAAGCCGGTGGGCTTAGATCCACTTTGAACACTTTGACCTTCACGTTTTCTTTTCAATTTGAAACAATCTGACATTAAATGGCCGTCTTTCTTACCATAATTACAAGAAAGTGTACCAAACTGTTTGTCAGAAGGAGATTGAGACTTGGGACCTAATGATGTGGGAGTGTTACTTGAACTCTGTGAACTGATGTCATTTGATTTTCTACTCTCCTTTGAAAAATTCTTGGATGAAAAGGACGAGTTAAATTTACCTGCATTGTTTCTGTATGACAAGGACTGGGATGATTTGCTGAGAAGTGAAGATTTGTGGGTCAATGAATAATCATCGGCCAAACGTGCAGCAACCTCCAATGTATCTGTCTTTTGTTCATTGATAAACTTTTTGATGTCACTCCGGATGCACCTTTTAAATTCCTCAATCAAGACAAGCTGTCGTAATTTTTCATAATTCTGACTGACCTTTTCAGAAGAGCACCAACGATCAAACAGTTGTTCTTTTGTTCGAGCAAATTCAACATAAGTTTGATCCTTCACCTTCTCACAATCCCTAAATTTCTGACGGTAAGCTTCAGGCACCAACTCGTAGCCCTTGAGAAAGCCTGCTGTAGTGACAACTGAATGTAAATTTCTCTGGCTTTACCAATCAAAGCACTCTGCAAAAGCATAGACCAGGACTCCTTAGGCCAATTCAGACTCTGAGCAATTTTCTCAAAATGAAGGAAATATTTATCAACATCCTTTTCTTGGAAAGGGAGAACTAACCTGAAATGCTTAGTGATGTCAAACTTGTCTGAAGGGAAGAATTTTCCTGACTGTCCAAGCTCTAAACATTTTATTTCTACCTGTAATCGCTGTTCTTCTAATCGCAATTCTTTTTGTCTCTGTCTTTCTTCCATTTGTAACTTTTCGTTTTCTAATTCCAATTTCTTAAGCTCCAAATCTGCCTGTATTTCTAATTCAAATTTTTTGAGTTCGAAGGAGGACTCAGGCTCATAATCTTTTAAGGCAGACTCCTCAAAATGGCCAGAATTAACTAGATGTTTTGCAATCTTGAACTGTATTTCTCGCTTGCGCATAGATCTTTTGACATCTACTTTAAGGAAATTTGCCAGTGCTATGAGGTTGTCTTTTCTGGGGGAATTAAATGTGTTCTGATCAAGGTCATCATTAAATTCGTCTGGTTTAAATTCTGCCATGATTGGATTTCTCTGAGTTCACAGTGTACAGTAGTTTTGAAAAGGCTGTCAAAATGTAGACAAACAGCTCAAAATATTCGTATGCCGGACAAGCCCCCAATTTTGTTATGTACAGAGAAAACGAACAAAAGGGTGAACTCAGCAGTTAACGTTTAAACAAAATTTATTACGAAAATAAATCTAATTGCTAAGTCAGGGATAGAGTACAAGCTTTAAAAGTGTACAGACTACTTATCTCAGCTGGGACGGCAGAGCTCCAGTCTCAGAGTTGTAACAGTCAGTCGGATGAATGAACAGTCCTTTGGCTTGCAGGCTTGAAGCTGCATAAAGTCCACAGTATAAATCCAGCGTTGGCAGTTAAGGTCTTGAAAAGTCTTGAGAATGACTACTGCTGGAGTTTAGTAACACACAAGAGACACGATCCCAAAAGTCTGACTGCAAGCCTGCTGTCCCATATATAGCATATAAGAACAATCTAGAACTTTTATTGACATGCTAATTACTGTTCTAAAATTATCTCTCTGACACAGCTAACTAAATTTCTAGAACATTCCAAACATGACTAATTGAATTCAAGGTTGTGAGGTCATTAAGGGCAGTGACCTTGAGAATGTTCTAGACTAATTGAACTGAGGTCATGATGAGTGTGGGGGAAATGACCTACATAACACAAGATCTACTGTTAGTGATAAATTAATTGTGCCCATGTCCCGCCTACAGAAGGGTAGAAACACATTTCTGAATAAAGGCACAAGACTATGGAATACTCTACCCTCATATATAAAATCTGAAAAAGAACTTTGTAATTTTAAATCTTTACTGAAGAAATATGTTTAATTTTTACGCTTTGTGTTCTTAAGTCTCGTCACTTTTGATGTACTTTTGTCAATTTTATTCACTCTACATGTCTGTTTTTATTTGTTTGTTGTGTACCTTTTGCTTTCTATGCAGGACGTCAAGGGAGATCATAGAACACTTTGTGTAGGAAATGAATTGACTTATCCTGTTTAAAATAAATAAATAAATAAATAAATAAATGGATATACAAATAAATAAATAAATAAATAGATAAATAAATAAATTAACTGAACTCTTATGCGGTATAAAATACATAGATTTCATTTTATGATAGATAATGTCATGCTGGATACCATATTTCTCGCTGATTGCGACTAACTCACCTGAACCTTTGATAGACGGACATAGAAGTGACAGGTCATCAACGTATAACATGAGGTGGTTAATCATTTGTCCCCTTATATTACAACCCTTTTTGATGATGAAAACGAGTACTCAGCTCATCAATGTAGACATTAAAAAAACATAGACGAAAGGATACTTCCTTGACGGGACATCGAACAAAGAGGATTCCACAGTACCCCATAGGACAAAAAAAAATTCTGTGTCCGGTACCAAACAATCAAGATACGTATCACACACCACTGAACACCTCTGTAAATAAGATTCTTAAAAAGGGTCAAGTGGTTCACGCGGTCAAAGGCTTTTGTTGCGTCAAGGAAGAAGACAATATCGGACTGTTGTACGTCTCATAGTAGTCGATAACTTCTTTCAGAATATAAATGCAGATGTCAGTTTAGTGCCCCTGTTTGAACCCAAATTGAAAGTCCTCCGTATATGTATGTATGTATGTATGTATGTATGTAAGTATGTTTGTATGCGTATGTGGGCGGGTTGGTTGGATTAGGTAAGTAGGTATGTAGGTAGCCTGCATGCGTGCATGCATTGTTTAATATTATGACTTGCAAATCTATGAGTTGCCTAGCCCAATGGGCTTATAAGTCACCATGCAAATAACTATTATACACTACATAATGTTAAAGTTGTCAAGGAAGCGTAAAAATACAAAAACGAGCAAGTGAGCACGAAAGTGAAGGTACAAAAGTTATTTTAGTTTTATTAAATATCTTTTCCAATAATTTTTTCAAAGTACCTAACATGCTCAAAAACAGCTATTTTAGTTTATCTGTGATAGATTTATCCAAAAACGTGCCAAGAACTGTTCCAATTTACATACGCTGTATATGTAGCTGCTGATGTTGTTGGTATTCTTGAACCACGTTTCTTTCAACCTGCACAACATTCTCATCACAAAATATTCAGATACTAACTTGTGGTGGTTCATATCTAAACCTCGAACAAATGGTTAAAATACCCGTACGAAATTGAGCTGACAGAGCCTTTTGACTTCAACTTAACACTTTCACTGCGTAATTAATTTTTATACGTGCATTCCTGTGCGTAGTTTTCTATGGATATATGGCCTTATAAATATTGATTTACATGCATTAGCTGTATCTTTGTAACTATACGTGTATTCGGGACAATTTTTTCAGAGAGTATTGCAATATGACAGAGCATCATAAAAATGAACAAAATGTCACGTGACTCATTTGGAAGGTCACGTGGTAATGGCGGTCATATTGGATTTGACAAAAAATGTTTCATTTTCTGATATTTGAATATATAAATGTATTATTTTTCAGCGTAACACTTAAAAAATACTACTTACATTATATTAACTCAAATTAAGCAGGGGGAACACATACTCTAAAACATGTTCAACATAAAGGAGGTAAATATGCATATTTATTACAAGTTCATCTTCGAACAACAGGTATCATCTGACATTCAAAAGAGAGATATATTAAATAGGGTATATGCTTATATACTTGTAGCTAACAATGTGTAATTGTCACTGATAGGTTGATGTCGTACAACATCCACATGATACCCCATCGACATTTGTGACGTCGGTCACCGACCCTTTGTAGCACTTTCCTCTCAGCATGCTCAGCTGGCCTACCTTTCTGTCTTGCTTGCAATCTCCGTCTTTGCTCAACTGGTTCGGGAACATATTCATGTTCGGTATTAGAGTTATTATTTGAAATTTGAATTCCGCTATCTCCGTCGAGTTTAGTTTCACGATCTGTGACAATTCCACTATCACTGTCTTGAAAAACATGCTCAAGGGCTTAGTCAGTGTTAAAATGTGCCCGCGTCGCCATTTTTAAATACCCCTTGACAGAAAAATAACAACTGATCACACGATCCTTACAAATTACGGCGGAGAAATGACCGAGTATAGCGGCATTTGTTTAAAAATTTGGCGCGCATGCTCATTTAGGTTTGACCTCTACCTTGTACGCTACACTAGGCTTGAGGAAATAGTCAACAAACATGACGTAGATCAGACAAAGCCAACGTATATCGAACGCATATAAACGCGTACGTTCTTGGCGCGTTTACGCGCCTCCCGCAGTCTGGCCGTTGGGGCAGAATGCGCCCTCCCGCGGTGAAAGTGTTAAGGTAAAATTTACATATTTTTCAACTTTAAACAATGATTTAATTTTCCTATAAGTATGTAATTTACGTTTATGTTTCATATTTTCTATCCACTCTGCCTGGTTATTTAAGAAAGAGTCCGTTTATCAAAGTCAACTCTTTGCAGGAATCGATTTGACGACCAAATAATACAATTCAAGGAACAACAACTTTCTTTTGAATGTCAGTCAAACGCTTAACAGAAAAGACAGTATGTTCTCCTCGGGTCGCTCATGGACGTCGCCATGAGAGCTGAAGTACATGTACTAAGAGATTAAGTGATAAGGTGTTCTTAGGTCACATACAACATGTGGCGGTGCTTTAAATCAGACGATCTAACAATTCGTTCGGTCAAGATCTGATATTAGGAGCATCCAGCTGCCTGGACAAGAGACTTTGGCAAGCAAAGATGTCATATAAGTATATATGTATGCCTAGTATACAAAATGAGGATTCTAGACAACCAACCCGGTGTAGGACTCTTCAATCGACAGAGAGAGAGAGCAGCCAACCAAAAAAGTCTATTGTCCAGCGTTACTTGAGAAGGACCCAGGAGCCTTCATTTACTAATGTACAAAAATTGCTCTATTTTTAAAGGATGCCTCTTTCTCTTTGTTGGTGAATGGAAGCTCCTTACCCCTCTAAAACAGGTGAGAGTTCTTGACCACTTTAAAGGATGAGCGCATTGTTTCCCTAGTTTGAAGACCCAGACCCATCTTGAGCTGCCCTTGAAAGAAAGCCCTTCCCAAACAGATCAAACTGTTTGCAAAAAAAAGAAGATAGTCTCTGACCAGTCCCTGAACAAATACCCCCTCATTGTGCAGTTGCGATTGAAGATACAACGGAAGCTTTGGAGACTGGCTGGGACAAGATAAAAGCTTCACTGCGCAGTCCTGTTTAAATATATGACACATCGCTTGCAAGCAGGTCCGGCTATGTGCTAAGCACTTGTATGGTTCTTTTTTCTCTTTGTCCTATCCAAACCCTTGATGCCTTTGATGTCTGAGAGAGCTAAAATTCCATGGGTCCGCCGGTGACTCCATGCAGGCGCCTATTTACATGGAAACAGCTAAATCATGCTTCAGTAATTGTAGGGTCTACTTGACGTTCAGCAGGGTGTTTAGCTTGTTGGCAATCGTGCTGAACATCAAGTAACTTTATATCATGTTTCAGGGCTCCTAACTCAGTGTGTAGAGCCAGTGCCAGAAAGGTAGACAAAAAAATCTCATTTATATTTCTGATGGCAAATCCAGCCTGGGTTCTCTTTGTTGCTTTCAGCAAAACGTCTGCCAGCAGTTCACCAAATCGTTTCGATCTTCAGCTTGATTCAATCAATGAGAAGCGTACTGTTAGTGATGAACGCCAGTTTTTCAGTCATTTCATTCTTACCTGTTACCAGTTGAAAGGGTTTTATCTACGGTTTTCAACCCAAACACCATTTCCTCTGCATCAAAGAAAAGACCAACGGTGCCTTTAGCGATGTAACTTCAATACATAGGAGCCACTGTTAATAATGCGTCTTAGCTCTCTGCCAAATGTTATTATCAGGCATTTCCTTGTGTAGGGGTATTTGTGTAAGATCAAGGCGAGGATTTGGCCTGTACGTTCAAAGATCTTGCAGCTTGAACAACTTATCGCTGAAGTCATAAAATATGACGTGAGGAACATCCCCTAGAGAGGTATTGAGAAGGTCCAGCAGGTTTCTTGGGATGTTTTATGGCACAAACTTTTTGGCTGCACTGCTGATGCTAAAGGCAACAGGGGTTTAGTCTCCAGCAGTCTTGCTAGTTACGACCCTCGCCTGTCTCTCTTCTACCCGCTGCTAGCAGCGCGTACATATACTGTGAAGAGAATACTGCTGAGAGGGTTTTGTTCCAATGAAACCTGCACGTCAGCGAGCACGTAGACATGTGCCAGCTGCCAGTTGCGATTTGCTATGCCTTTTTTTTAAATAAAAATATCCCGCCGCACACTATCCTTCATGGCCATCACTGTGAGGTCATTGCCATGGAACAGTTCATGCTTGAAACTTTTGAATTTCACAAACAGGTAGAACGTGTCCTTCAAGATATCGAACTCACAAAAAAGGAGGTTCTGGTCTAAGATGCCCTCTGCAAAGTATCGGCACGCCTCTTTTCGGAAATGCTTTGGGAGCATTCGCATAGACTTTGTTTGCAATTCCTTTGATTGTCACAATAGCATTTTAAATATCTGGATTGACAATCAGTTCAATATCTACCCGGTCACACACTTGTTCTTTTGTGAACAGAATGAGCAGTCCTTTCATACTTCTGCGAGGGATTTTGATATTCGCATTTATGATGGTGTTGCTTTCTAAGAAGGAATCTTGCCAAAATGCTAGACATGCTCGTACTGGCAGCTCCTGCCCCTGTTATAGTAGCTAGTGACATCTGTGGCCAAGCCCTTATCTTTGATCGTTTCGTACTCTATGAGGATTTCAATCAGTGGGTACCTTCAATCGGCAGTCCTTCGAGACTATCAGTTGAGCAGCAATCGCCAGAGTGATGTCTCTCCCAATGTGGCTGCAGAGCATAAGCTTGGGTTACAGGGCTTTAAAATGTCCCCTTTTCCACAGCTCCCAGGACCAGTAAACTGTTTTTTTTTCACCAGTTCAACGGTAAAAAAACAATGGTCAACAAAAATTATATAACATTACAAGAATGATTCATTCCTCTTACTAATGTTACATTTGCATTTTTCCTATCAGATCTGCTTGGGGTGTTTATACAGCAAAAGCTGTAAGTTTTTGTAATACAGGCAACTTTCATATACATTTACTTGGTAGATTTATCTAGATCTTGTTAATTAGTTTAATATGTCTTACGAGCACCAGAGAGTTCGTGCCCTTCTAAATCCAGTGAAAATTTGATATCATGAATTCATTCATTTTATGATTAAGATTACAGGACCTCTTATATTTGTGACAAATTTGTGGTATTTAAAATTTTCACTTCTCTAAAGACAATTACCATAAGGAAATAAATTCCATATATCATTGTATCTTCTGGTGATTCTACCACTAATGTCTTTAACAAACATAAATAAAATGTTTCGTGACACTGATGATTCTTGAGGTGACTGAAGACGAGAACATGTTTCTTTCACTGCTGCTACAATAAAAGTACAATAAAAGTAGCAATAAGTTACTTGTTACAATAAAAGAGTCATATTCTTTCTGGTTTCTCATGTCTTTAACGATCTCTGTATGTCTTGACCATGTCTTATCGAGACAACTCGAGCAGGAGCTAGCTTTTGAGAACCAGCTCGCTGGCTATGGTTAAAGACACTTTTGCAACATGCTATTGTTGTCATGGCCTTTCATCTTAGGTCAAACACTAGGTCGAGAACAACACAGGATACCAATTTTGGTTACTGGCTGTACAGTGCCTTGTCTGGCCCTGCTTGGCTGGGATTTTAAGTGACCAAATGACGAGTCCTCACTTGTTCCTTGTGAAATCTTATGATCTTAACAAGACATTGGAGGAAGACATTGCTTTTTAGGGGGTGGAGGTTGTGACACAGGAAGTTGATACTTATATCTGGCCAAAGGGTATCAGCCCAACATGCGTAATGATAAGGTTAGAAATGGAAAGCTGTACTACAAGAGGTTGCAGCTGACATACGTTGGAGGAAGAAAACAATGTGCAGAGTTGACATTAAGGTGGCGTGTGGGCACGACAGAATTTATCACGGATGTTCTGCGAGAGGCCCTAGCTTGCGACGATGATTTACTTCAGTTCTTAGCCGTTACCCACCACACTGGCAACTCCTCAATCTGAAAATACAAGCCAATAGACTGAGCCCCAATGATATTGGTCAGTTGTGACAGCTCAGCAATGCAGAAAAGATAAAGGCAATCGAGGACAGGATTGTCGAATGGACTGATCTCAACCCTTAACATGTAGTTTATAAAGATGAGCTAGGTCTTGCAAACAAAAGTCGGGGGCTGTATGCAGAGAGAGACAAAATACTAAGCCCTACTAGCAAAAATCGACAACCGCATTGAGTGACTTCATGGCGAGAACTGGAGAGTTCATGAAAGTTCTGAAGGATCAAGATCTGGAGCTGTTCAAAAGAAAAGAGTTTACCATCGAAGCACTGCTAACTGCCACAGGATTGGCGATCACCGCACTTGCTCTCGGTGTATGAAAAGTCGGGGGTCCACAAGGCGGAAAAGGTGGTAGCCCGGGTGATGGCCGAAGGGGAAAGCATACGATGTCGCCAAAGTAGGTTTCAAACACCTAAGACAGTTACTGAATGGACTGGCTGAAAAATTACTAAATTATCCAAGGATTGAACGACACCATTGTTGGTTTCACCCTTACAACCTCTAGTACTGTGGTGGGCATTGCAGGAGAATAGCTGTGAACTTTCATGATGGTGCTTTTGTTCCACATAGTGGATATGCTGACAGCATAGTATGTTATGGAAAAAGAATATCCTAAGGTTTTTAGTAAACACAGGGAAGTATGTGGCTTCAGAATCGATCAAGAATGGTGCAGCCTGCGAAGAATGAACAAATATTTCTTCAAGGCAAACCCTGGCAGCTAGCTAAATGACCAAGCTCTTATATTGCGCTATCATGGATTTTGTGCTAGAGTGCCAAAAGGTCAACTTCTTCGATTCAAGAATGTGGACGTCATAAGATTTTTCAAAAAACACTAAAGATAGTGAAGAGCAATTTTATCTAAATGGTTATTTGGTACTGAAGCTGATCAACGACACATAAAATATATATTCATATTTCGAGCACGAGGAGATTTTCATGAAAAAATTTAGAACCATTGTGCATGTGTCAGTCTCTACAGATGCCGCAAAGATGGTTGATTATGTGGAAAGAACAGCCGCTGATTACTGGCTCAGTTACAAGCTGCAGGGGCAGAATCAATATCGGCAGAACTAGGCAAGAGAAAGAGAAAGAGAAAGATACAAACGGCGCTATATTCAGTACGAGAAGGTGTTAATAGTCTGGTGCCGAAGCACCAAACCCAAAAATTTCGGCCCCACAATGGTTCTCGGTAGTTTTTGTATCTTTAAAGCCTACTGAATCAGGATCTGCATGATGCCACCCTGACACCCTTGGGCATTTTAATATATTTAAGATGACCGCCAAGATGGCCACCAAAACATGTAAATGGTAATATCTCAGCTCTATGAGATGCCATGAAAGTGGTTTTGGTGTAATATGCCAGGTAAACATGGCTAAGAAATTTATTTCTTTCATTGTCCAACGAGTATATTTCCTCATTTTGCATAAAAGTCCAAGATGGCTGCCAAAAGGAAATGTGAAACAGGAATAACGTCATATTTCAGCTCAATGAGAAGCTTTTGGAGTCATTGTGGTTTCCTTTGCCAGGTAAACAGGGCCAAGGAATTCATATATTTCATTGCCTGACATGTACAACCCTTATTTTGCATAACAATAATCCGATATGGCCGCCAAAACAACCTCCAAAACAGGTAAAATGTCATATCTCAACTCAATGAGAAGCTCTTTGAGTCATTTTTGTCTCCGTTGCCCAGTAAATTGGGTCAAGGAATTAATATCTTTCATTGCTTTACATGTATAACCCTTAATTTGCATAAAAAATCCATGATGGCCGCCGATTTTAGTGTTACTGGCAGGTTTTATGGGTCAACGAATTGGTATCTTTCGACTTTTGTCATATATTTGCTGTAAATCAACCATGGACATCTGAAAGAGTCGTTTCTTAACCAACCAAGCATTCTTAAGAACTATTTTGTTTTTTCAGAAATACCTTCACTGACCCACAAGGAAGATTTGTCATTATAGATACTTACTTAGCAGAAAAAAACATTTTATTTTAGTCAATTCATATGCACCTAATAATCAGGGCAGTCATGCCAGTTTTTTAAATGACTTGCTTTCTAAACTAAAGAATAATGTCTCAGACCCATTTGCTTATATAATTTGGGAAGGCGACCACAACGTTGCTTTAAACACGGTGTTAGACCGATATGGTGGAAACCCAGACCCCTGGAAGTATTCAATTAAGAGTTTTAATGAAATAATGGAGACTTTTGACTTAATTGATGTACGGAGAGTTTTGAATCCAAACAAGAAATCCTTCACATGGAAACGTTTCAACCCAAATGTAGTTATGAGTAGAATTGATTATTTTCTGACAACTGATAATTTACAGTCTGATATCACGGACGCAACAATTGTGCCATGTGTTTGTTCTGATCACTCTGCCATTGTGTTATCCATGAGGTGGGAGCAGACTAAAAGGGGACCATCACACTGGAAATTTAATAACAGTTTATTGAGGGATCCTAACTATGTAGAGTTGATGGAAGAGAATCTTATTCAGTGGATAGGTAACCCTGAAATTACTGATCCTGCTGTAGAGTGGGACTGGGTAAAGTTTAAAATTAAGAAGTGTACAATGAACTATAGCAAAAGAAAGGCCAAAGAGAGAAGACTTAAGATCTTAAAACTTGAGCAAAGAATTAGAGAAATTGAAAATTGGTTAGAAGCGGACCCCGAGAATGAACTAATTTCCCGGGAATACAACTTAGTCAAACAGGATTTACAGACTGAAATGGACTATATTACAGAGGGTTGTATTGTTAGATCTAGGTGTAATTGGTATGAACTTGGGGAAAAGAACAACAAGTATTTCTTAGGTATGGAAAAGGCAAACTACAAAAAGATGCAGATTAATAAATTACTTTCCATGAAGGAAAATTTAATTCTTGTTAATCCTATGGAGATAAACCAAGAAATTAAAGAGTTCTATCAGGACCTGTACTCTTCAAAAATACCGTCTGTCAATGTGAATAACGGTACTGATCAGAATTTATTTTATAATAACTGTAATATTCCAAAGCTGTCCCAGGAGGTATCAGATTTCTGTGAGGGGTTAATTACCTTAGAGGAAGCCACAGTTGCAATGAGAGATTTACCAAATAACAAAACACCTGGTAATGATGGGATAACAGCAGAGTTTTACAAACAGTTTTGGCATATTCTGGGTACAAAATTGGTCGCAGCTCTATATAACGGTTTTGAAAAGGGGCAGATGTCATCCTCACAAAGACAGGGTGTAATTACTCTTTTAGAAAAAAAGGGGAAGGATCGTAGATATATCAAAAACTGGAGACCTGTGTCATTGTTAAATACGGACTACAAGATTTGTACAAAGTGCTTGTCGAAGCGTTTAGAAAAAGTACTTCCAAAAAATATTCATGAAACTCAGTCAGCATTTGTTAGCAATAGATATATAGGGGATGTTATACGTTTAATTGAGAATATTATGTCTTATACACATGAAATGAATTTACCAGGTATACTTTTGACAATCGATTTTGAGAAGGCTTTTGATAGTTTGGAGTGGGATTTCCTATTAAAAGCACTTCAAGCATTTAATTTTGGACATTCATTCATTCATTGGGTGAAGTCTTTATATACTAACATTGAAAGTTGTGTTATGAACAAAGGTACGACTACAGGATACTTTCCATTAAGTAGGGGTGTGAGACAAGGTGATAGCATATCCCCAGCACTATTTATACTTAGTTTAGAAATTTTTTTGATAGAGTTACGTAGTCAAGAAGGTATTAAAGGTATTCAAATTTGTGGTAAGGAAATTAAGAATGCCTCCTTTGCTGATGACCTAACATGTTTTTTAAAGGACGTGAGATCAGCGAAAAATCTGTTTACACTCTTAAATGCATTTCAAAGTTTTTCGGGTTTGAAAATTAATTATGATAAGTCAGAAGCACTGTGGCTTGGAAAAATGAAAAAGTGTAAAAAAAGCCACTTAAAGTCAAGTGGCCTGGAGAACCAATCAAGATTGTGGGTATTTATATCTCATATGACAAAGAAGCTGCTTCCAATATGAATATTGCAGGACCAATCGAGAAATTAAAAACTTCGCTCAATTTTTGGAAAAGTAGGGATCTTACACTGTTGGGAAAGATACAAATAATTAAATCAATGGGGCTGTCTAAAGTTCAGTATGTAATGTCAATAACAGATATTCCCAATGTAAAACTTAAGGAAATTAATGGTATGTTGTACAAATTTCTGTGGCGTGGCCCAGACAAAATAGCGAGACACACTGTTATAGGTAAAAAGGGAAATGGGGGACTGGAAATGCCAGATATTTATGCTAAATATAAAGCAGCGAGAGTCAATTGGATAAAGAGATATTGTGATGATTCTTTAAAGCATCCATGGAAATTGTTTTTGAAGAGAATTTTATATCCATTAGGAGGTATAGATTTATTGTTGAAATGTAATTTTAATATTGATTTACTTAACATAGAGGTAACTGGTTTTTTCCATAGCATGTTAAAGACTTGGTCAGAGTTGCAAACAGAACAGCCCTCTTTAGACCAAGTCTCTCCAAAGAGAAGAATTATTTGGAATAACAAAGATATTTTAATTGCTGGTAAATCAGTGTTTTATCGGGATTTCGCAAATATTGGCATTTATTATCTTGACCAACTCTACACAGAGAATGGCCATAAAATCAGTGGGGAAAATATTCGAAATAAGGGAGTTCCACAGTCTTCAATTCTGAGGTGGTTTGGGTTAATGAAGGCCATACCTAATAGAATGGGCCAAAATGTAGATTTCCATGAAGCCGAAGGGGAAGCCAGAGTACAGTTGGGGAATGATTCGGTAGCTTTAAGTAAATGTACGACAAAAATGATCACTGAAAAAATCATTGAGAATATCCGAGCAGAACATTATTTTTCTCACATATTTGATTTGCATTTTAACTCCTGGGGTGAATTTTATCAGTTGCCACAGAAAATTACTGTTGATACAAAACTTCGTGAGTTTCAATTTAAGATTCTTCACAATATTTTAATGACTAATGTTAAACTGTATAAAATGAAACCCCCAAGAGTGGAAAGCGCTTTGTGCACATGTTGCAAGCAGGAAGAGGAAACTTTGATGCATTTGTTATGTGAATGTGAATATGTTATGTTATTTTGGGATAAATTTTTTCTCCTTTGGGGTTGTAAACTAGGGTTGCAGAGTAAACTAAAAGGTTGGCAAATTGTTCTTGGAGATCCAAGTCTCTCATGTCTTGTAAACTTTCTTATTCTTCTTGGTAAAAGGTTTATATACATTAGTCGTTGTAAAAAGGTAAAGATAGAATTTATAGCTTATAAACAATATGTACAGTCAATACAAAAAATCGAGTATAATATTGCAAACAGAAAGAACAAATTAGACTTTCATATAAAGAAATGGGCTGGATACCTAAAACTTGTTACTTAGGACCAAACATTCAATGCAAACAATTAACAATGTATGGTATTTATTTAATTGTTTTGATTGTATAACTTTCCAGATATTTCCAGATTTAATCAAACATAACTTTGTATGTAACTCAATAAAAAACTAATAAAAAAAAGAAAAAAAAGAACTATTTTGTTGTGTTTGGTCAGGTTTTATTGTCGTATTGCCTGCTGAGGTTCTTGTTTTCTGAGCTGGAAAAATATTACTTCTAATAGAGGGATTTTATCCAGCAATGCCGCTATAATGGTTGCCTAAAACATTACCCCATATCTTAATTTATCCAGCATCTTCAAAAAAGGTTGTATGTATTTGGTTCGGTTTGAAAAGTTACGGAATTCACATTTCCACTCATATGAAGTGTCAAACCATGCATTTACATTAAATTATGATGAACTGTGTCTTCCCATACAACATGAAGGGTCATGTTATCATTTGTCAATCAACCACGATAAATGTGCTTCAGTTCTTCTAGCCAAATTTTCTGACTTTGCACTTACATACAAGCGACATGTTTGGTCATCTTTGAGCCAACCTGAGTCATCTGTCCTGTTTATCTTTGCGCTCACTTTGTCATTCAGATCACTTTCAGGATGATCTTTACTATTGATGCCCCTTAAATATATGATCGCAAGTGGGCGTGACAGAGGCCTTGTATGAATGCCTTCATCATTGCGGGCATGGTTGTGTGTTTTAACGATGAAGATACTTGTCTTTTTGTCACTTTTTACGACCAAGTTTCATGTCATCTGTCAGACGGTGTATTCTAAGCTTTGCAACCGTCATGCTGCAAACAACAATAGTTTCTGCTATAGTGTCATTTATAGGCAGCAGGAATACCAGTCTCTTGCGTTTGATACCAACTCAGGGCACTTTGAGCAGTTTGTTGCATTGTAAATACTCAATGTTTGATTTAGTTGCATCTTTACCAATCAAGCAATCGTAAGACATGTTTGACTTTTACCATTACATGAAATGTTTACGTACCGTTTATTAGATAAATATATGATCTCTGGAATAGCTTCAATATCATATAATATATTATACTTCATGTCACTGATTATTTAATGAAATTCATTTGGTGGCAAGTTTTATGTTACTTATCTGTAACAATGTTAAAAAATACTCATGTACAACTTTTCGATCAGAACTGTAAGATTCGGTAAGATACACGCACACCATCATCTTCATCGATTGTGTTATTAGCAGGGCCATTTATATTGGCAGTTGCTTGTCATACTATATACTCGCAGAAAATACAGCTCTCACAGCCAATTTAGTTAAAGAGCACCTGAAACTTCCTGTGGAATATGGAAGGTAACCTATAAATCCAGAAGGAATGAATTTATGCACTTCTGAAGGAGCCGGTTAGCTATGACTTAAAGTTACAGTGCAAAAAGATTTGACTGCTTCATCTTTCAGCCAACAGAAGTCACATAAATCAATTTGATACCTTTGATTTTTGTTCTCTATACCGTTCCATATATATATATATATATATATATATATATATATATATATATATATATATATATATATATATATATATATATATATATATATTGTTACGAAGGAAAGGCCCTCTATCATTTTTCTAGTGACCAGGTAACATAGTTTGAAATCCTTAAATCTTTGCTTATTTGCGTGACCAGGTGTTTATGAATAATGTATTTTTCTCGTATATAAACGTGTTCATTGCCACGTCACTTTGACTTTCCGCAAGTGCTGGGATCGTCGGAAGTCCACGTCCACTGAGTTTCCCAGTTTTGAAGACCGAGGCCGACTTTACGGACTTTTTCCCGCTGGTGCCAAAATTGTGACTGCAGTCTAGAAACTTTGTGTGCCTGTTGACGCCTGAGGAAGTTCTGATTCCTGAGTTCCTGTGAGTACATTACAGTTATTTGGAAACATCCTAGTGGTGGGAGTTCCATGCTGTGACTTTCTACGAAGATGGTTGTACTTGAGCCTCGAGCTGCTACGTTGCTGTTCTCGTTGGACTGATGCGTCCGGACGGAGTTGGCACTGTGGACCAGCGTGTTTCATGTTCAGAGAGCTCTCGTCGTCGCGCCTGTGGACACTTTCTGTTATTTATTTAAAAGTTAAAACTAATACGTTTTGTTATTTGGTCACGCTCATAGTACAGATAATTTCAGTATTGTAATATTGTAAAGTTATTTTCTTGCTGTCACTACGTGACGTTCTTCAATAAGAATAAGGAAATGTTCTCAATAACTTGCGTGTAGTTTCCTTTATTTGACCATCTTTTGTTGCGGCCAGCGGGTCCGCTTGTTATTGTACCACTTCGCTGAAGACAATTTTAGACAGCCATTTCCATTTTCCATGCCGACTTCACATGGTCGTAACAATATATATATATATATATATATATATATATATATATATATATATATATATATATATATGAAAGTCCGGAGCTGGATTATTAGATTAAAACATTTATTCGCTACTCAGAGTTTCGTGCATCTTGCGATGCAGTCATCAGGCAACTGCCAAATACAAACCAATACATTCTAGAGTAAAATTCGCATATATCAAAGCTTATCAAGGAAAGCCTCTCTTTATGCTCTAGATTGTTGAACCATTTTAGGACGTCTGATGTGTTCTTCCACTGGTTGATGTTCGTGACTTGATGATTGGCTTATTAATTTTATCGAGGATTTGCTTGCTTAACATGCCAATTTCTGATTTGGTTTGGTTGATTAGGCGACACGTCGGATGATCATTGAATGTGGGTTTATGGTCTTTAAGGGTGATATATGCCTCCTTCATCGATCAATGAAGAGTTACTGACCAAAGCCCTTAATTTTGCCAGCAAAAACAGCCAAATAAGTAGTGACGAACGTGACATCATCATGCAGGCCAGGCGCTCATTGTTATTCGAAACCAACATACCAAGGGAGAAGAAATCGTAATCTGACCGATTCGACGTGACCATGGGTTCATTCGACATACTCACTAAAAAGTATGGCCAAAATGTCGGGCTTTATAGGGACGACGGGTTAGCAGCTTTCAAGGGAAAACCGCAAGAGATTGAAAACATCAAGAAAGGAATCTGCGAAATCTTCCGCAACAACGGTTTAAAGATCACAGTTGAGGCTAACCAAACCATTGTCAATTTCCTGGATGTGACGCTAGACCTGAAGAGTGGTAAGCACACGCCATACATGAAACCGGGTAATGTGTCATTGTATGTACATCGCAAATCTAATCATCCACCATCCATCCTGAAAAATATCCCTGAATCGATCAACAGGAGACTGTCTAAAATATCATCAGACAAAAAATCTTTCGACAACACCAAATCTGCATACCAGGATGCCTTGGATAAGAGTGGATACCATTACAATCTTACATACAAAGAAGAACCACCTAAAAGGAAAAGAAATAGACAAAGAAACATTACGTGGTACAACCCCCCTTACAGCAAAAGCGTGGATACTAATATAGGAAAATGCTTCCTTAGTCTGATCGATAAGCATTTCACCAAATCAAATCCTTTGCACAAAATCTTTTCGAGAAATACACAAAAAAATTAGTTATAGTTGCATGAGTAATATTGGTACAATAATAACAAACAACAACAAGGCTAAATTAAACAACTTAAACCCCAGTGAAGAGAATAAGACAAACTACAACTGCAATAATAAATGCCCGATGAATGGTAGTTGCAATAATGAACACATAATATACCAAGCGGAAGTCATTACTTCGGACACAAAACAAACTTATATCGGACTATGTGATACAACATTTAAATTTACATATAGAAATCATATTTGCTCGTTCAAAAACCAACGCTATAAAAATGCAACTGAGTTAAGTAAATAAATTTGGAACTTAAAAGACCAGAACATTGAGTATGAAATCAAATGGAGAAAGGTAAAACAAGCTAAGCCATACTCCAATACCAACAAGAAGTGCAACTTGTGTTTGTGGGAAAATTTTTTTATCTTATGTAGACCAACCATGGCAACGCTCAACAAAAGAAATGAGCTAATTTCGTGCTGCAGGCACTCTAAAAGATTTCTGCTATCCCACATCACGATATGTTCCATTCAGAATGCCTTTGTTCTATTTTCTCATTACTCTAGAATGTATTGGTTTGTATTTGGCAGTTGCCTGATGACTGCATCGCAAGATGCACGGAACTCTGAGTAGCGAATAAATGTTTTAATCTAATAATCCAACTCCGGACTTTCATCTACCTATGGCTCTAGTTCAACTATTGAGCTCTCTGCCAGTCTGATGAAGACATCAATCTACGTCCTGCTCGTGTATGTATATATATATATATATATATATATATATATATATATATATATATATATATATAAGGGTTTGCAAAATGGCGGCTCAAATAGCTAGCACGTAAGCCACTGCACCATAACAAGACACAGCATGGGCACCTAGCTGTTGTTGCTCTTTGTCTGCATACATTTTGATTGTAGGTATGTTTCTTATCATAGTCCAATAAAAGCTTGCAGAAGCCATAAAAACTGTACAGGTTAGTCTGCAATCCATTGGAGAAGTGATGTGACAGAAAACACATCAGCAATGTTATGTACTTTTGGTTTTATTCCGGACACGAGGGAAAATGCTCATGCTTATCAGTAAGTTTGGATGTATAGACCTTATGATGTTAGTAAGTGTATTAGAACTAGTGATGAAGATTGCTTTTGGAGAAGAAAGATATATGTATGTAAAATAAAAAAAAACAACAAGAATTCTATAAAATATTGGGAAATTGCACTGCAATCAAACTGTTTAAAGTGCTTTGAATTGGTGTCAAGCGCAAAACATTGGTATTTTTGATGTCACTAAGGATGACCCTATCCCAGAACCTATAAAATTGTTTGCATCATGACGGTTGCAAAGCTAGGGGTACAACTTCATAGGGATAACATAACATTTTGCCGTCAAAAGTGGCATAAGACAAGTATCTTTATCGTCAAAACATAATAATATAATTCGTGTAAATGGATGTTTTGACAATTTATATGAGTGGGGAAATGAGAAATCCGTAACCTCTCAAACGGACCCAAATACATACAATCTTGTGTTGAAGATGCTGGATAAATTAAGATATGGAGTAATGCTTTATATTAGGCAACCATTATAGCTGCAATGCAGGAGAAAATCCCTCAATTAGAAGTAAGATTTTCCAGCTTAGAAAACAAGAAATGAAAACTCTGCGACCAATAAAATCTGACCAAATACAACAAAATAGGTCTCAAGAATGCTTGGTTGGTTAAGTTGCGGCCCAATATTTTCTTTACATCCACGTCTGTGGCCATAAGTGATATTAGGTGGCCATTTCGGCTTTCAATGAATTATTCTGGAACTTAAATAGCGGAAGAGACTTATCCTCCGGCCTCGAGGGCCTAATGTATTAGTCTATAGGATGCAATTTCAGCTAAGATATACTTGGTATTTGTTGTGGAAACCGACTTAGTAGCAATCCATGACGGGACGTTTCCATCTAAAAAACAGTGCATATTCAAGGCATATTCACCCCGGGAAATGGGCTTTTCAACGGGTATGGAGCTTCTAATAAAGTTATTTGCCATCTCGTAAGCTGTTTGCAAAATGTGATTAGAGATAGCGATTAAAGCGAGTGTGCAGGGAAGAGATTTTGCCTCACACACTTCACCCATACAGATAATCGTTCGCCTTGAACATCTTTGAACATTGTACCCTAATTTTCACAGAATAGGACCTATAAAAATAATACAAGCCACATTTTAGTTCAAATTAATAAAACTAGGAACAAATTTCGATGTCCTGAAATGATAATACTGTCAAGGTTTCCACGATACTAAGTTTGTGCCGCTTCACTGTACAATACATTGACGCGTATGAATAAAAGCTACCCATCGAGAGATGATCACGCCTATTTCAAATTGGCATTGAACGGTTGGCCGCTGTCCTGCTTGCACGCTATTTCCACTCGTCGAACTGCATGTCTGACTAGATTTTTCAACATCGCATAAGTATGGCCACTTTCACACTTGAACGAGGGAATGACATTGAAGCAGTGGACTCTGTAGGTCGCTGGTCAAGAGCTAAAGTCCTAGAACTTCACGAAGATGGTAATATCAAAGTTACCTTCCCGGGGTGGTCAAAACGGTTCGATTTGACCGTATCACAAGACATGGTCATACCAAAGTCTCCTGTTATTGAGGGTAAGTACATTTTTATACATACACGAGGGTTTTTATTTCTTCTTTAAAGTTTCGTTGGAATAGTATAGAAGTAAGCGAAATATACGAGATGCCGACTGTATTAGTTCCGCCTAGGTCACGTGATTAAATTGGCATATGGTACACGTCGAGGTAGGCTACTCATGTTAGTTGTGAAGTTTAACACCTTTGTCTGCTAATTGTCATCAAACTACTCATAGAATGGTAATTTTACTTGTATCGTAAACTAAATCTTGCAATTTTCATGTCAGATGAATGAAAATTTAAACGAAATGCCTTCGCTCAGATATCAGAGCAAATGCATCTGTTGATGTTTGTGTAGCAGGGCGTTCAGCCTCTGTTGATCCGATTTCCAGAGGCGCAGCGTAACGCATTCATGCACAGAGGTTGTCCAGTGTCCATGCTGACTTGAGTCTGTGAGCTTGTAAATTAGTTTCATCTCTTTGTACAACGTGGTCCAGCGTTAAATTCTTTAAAAGTGTGAGACACGCCCGTATTCAAACATTTGCATGATCAGTAATATGGTAAGCCGTACGTGTTTGTTTTCACAGCGCTAATCTGGTCACGTGTCTGCTTTTCAAGGACTCTGCAATTTTGGGACCCGCCAGCGCTGCGCGCTGTGCATGTGAACATCTTCGATCGTATAATCTTATCGGCGGCCGGCGAAATTGTCCGGTAACTCTAACAATTTCGCCTGCTACTTTTAGAGACTCTTCAATCGCTAAAATAATTTTACCTTCAGAAATACTACTGACAAGTTTCACAAGCCGTGTTATCAAACTACTAGTATTCAACGGCGTTTGCAATTCAATTGCTTTGTAAAACGTCTTGCGTGTATTGCCTGAATGAAAATCTGAATTGCAATGGACGATTCTGTTAGCTACTGCAATTGCCACCCTTATGTGGTGACCTTGATATCTACCAATGAAAACGTGCGTACTATCCCTATCGGTCCTCATAAGCTATATTCAAAATGGCGGAAACAATGGAAGATGCGAAGGCGAGGTCAAACTTTGCTGTACAATCGTGGGTTTTAAAAGCGCACCAAGGAACAAGAGGACGATAATTACGTGGGTTTAAACTGTTCGAAGGCAGTGGCCTGAGTTTTTCTCACGAAAAACGTCTCGGTTTATTACAGTTTGAATTTTAGTACGTAAAGCTGGAGGTAAATGTCGATTATCACCTTGAGTCAAAATACGAGCGGACCTAAGAAGTGACTTCAAAAACGATCGTCAGGTTAAATGAATCAATCCGTTATGTGAGCTTCTAAACGTACGAATTTTTCATATCCTATACTCAAGGTTCTTTGTGAACTACGATAAATGTAATCATATTTAATCATTATAATAAATGCGTTAAAGAATATAGAGTAATTTTTATGACATACAAATTGTATTTAGAATGTTTGTGTATATATAGCAATTTCTTCTTTCAATGAAAGGATGTTTACCTACAGGTACAAAGAGATGTAGAGTTAGACGTGGAACTGATATCACATCAAAGTTGATTGGTGGTGATGTAGTCTATTGGAACAATCAGCCTATTGTGATTGACATTATTGACCCTATTCTGTCAACTAATGGAGAAATAATTCAGTCCTCTGACATTCGCTCTTTGCAAGGTATGTTTTCTAATATTTTGCTGTGCATATATCAGTCACAGGTCTCAGAATACTTAATAGCCACACCTTTGCCTTGGTGTCAAAACATTGATTTCGCTTCTATTTTATATCTTCAGCTTCATGTAGCAGTTGAAATCATCAGAAAAAATATTAGTCAGGGGAATTTGTACAGGAAACCTGTCTCAGTTTTTTTTAATTATTATTTTGTTGAAGGTAAAGATTTTCATGAATATACGGATAGTTTTCAATCGGATTCGAACCCACAACATACGGCATCAGTCGCCTAGCTGAAAGGCCAGAGACAGAACCAGTCAATTGAAATGGTCAATGAAAATAAATTATATTATATCATGCTACCATGCGCCATTCTGATTTGACGAGAGCTCATTCCACCGATGCTAAAATACTGTTTTAGCACTGATAGCTGTGCTAAAACGGGCCCCTAAACCAGCATTTTCGAAAATTTGCCCGGTCGGTGCATTTGAACGTACCTATCTAAACCATAGACCCTCGACTCGAGAAAGACCGAAACAGTCTACTTTGTTTCAAAGACCGAACACCGAATTTTGATACACAGATACAGTGTGGGTCTATAACTCACCTCTTGGTGTGAATAAGTTGGGATCGATGATGAAAGACACCTCTGAAGCAGCACGTTTAGGGTATGATGCACACAAATATTAGAACGACATGGCGATAGCGCACCCTGCACTTTGCTTGATATCGCGGGAGTCGAGACGCGATATATCCTAGTACCGCTCGTTAAAATGAAGATAGTATTCGTTCATACACAAATAAATTGACACTTCCTCACAGTAACGGTATGTCATATATTATTTACCAAAGTTTGGGCTATATCAGATCGGGATGTCCTAACGATGTAGACCAAGAAGTTCAAAATAACAACGGGATGACTCCTGGCGACTGCGAAGATATTTGACATCAAATTCAACGAGCAGTGTCAGCGTCCAGCTCTCCCTGCATCTGGCAACACACTCAGAATCTGCACAACTGTTCATCACAGTTGCAGTCATCGCAAGTCTGGATAATTTTAAAACTGCTTGTTTTCTGGTACAATTAACGTCCAAATTATCCATCAAAAATAGATCCTGTAACTTCACTGTGCCACCACTGAATGTCGCGACGGTATGCGGTACAGAATGAGACAAATCTATCTTTAGTATGCCAAAAAAGCCAGGACTATTGTTCTTATGTAAATTTACGAAAAAAAATTGTTACTTTTTTCTTTTGATTTGAACTCTTTACCCATTTTCTGTGTGAGTGCAGCAGGTATTTTTGACAAGTATCGTTCGTGTTGCATGCGAATAAAATGCAATGTCGATATGGACGTAATGCGTATTTATCGTATGATAATGTGTGCCTGTACGGAATCCCAACTTATAAAAATGCTCGATCTCGGGCGCAGAATTTCCGACGTTCGATCTCTCAGACGTCCGTTTTCTGCATTTGGCGCTTAGAGTGATGAAAATAGCAAAGTAAGAAAACAAATACACGCAAGTTGATATTATATAATAGCAATAACCCCCTTTGCAGTCGGGTATACACTCGATTTTGGTACAATACGCTCCATATAGCACTCGCCTATCGGCTCGTGCTATATGTCGCGCATTGTACAAAAATCTTGTGTATACCCTCCTGCGGCGGGGGTTATTGCTTAATTAATTGTAATTGTGATTATACAAGTGTCCATGAATCCTGTCACAGTTTCTTGTAATTATTTTTTTGTGAAAGGTAAATGCTGTGACAAGTAAAAGGTTCATGATTATTATTTTCATGGCAAGCCAATGCCTGTAAGTTATTTACATTTTTTTTATACATTTGGTCCGTAGTTGATGTGGCTGATCCTGAGAAGAGAATGCAAAGAAGAAAGCGAAAACGTGTATCACAGCCCAGCGTTGCAAGGGAGGATGCGAGACACAATGGCTTTCTTTATGATCACATGCCAGCAAGAGTTCGTGATAATATTTCGCTGGAAGCAGTGATCAGTGAAAATGATGTCGTTATACAGTGTGGAAATGTGTACAGCGCATTGGGGGTCTATAATCACAAATGGAACTGATCCTATATGCCGTGGTTATATTATATACAACTGTACTGTGTGCAAGGAATCCACGATCTCTATACCTGTTTCAAGGGTTATTGTACCTGATACAAATGTTGCAGTACACAGTCTTGCTGCTGTAGCTGCAGAAGTTAAGAGGAGAGCAGCAATCACAGTTATGGACGCATTGCAGAAGGAAGACGACAACACATATTCAAGTTATGTTAGAAGACACCATCTGGCGGTACAAAGGCGATCTGAGGCATGGGCGTGTATGAAAAGCAAGTCAATGAAAAAGACAGTGAACCTAGGCCTGTGTTATCCAACCACTGCCTTACCTGCTGTACATCTAGCAGCATCAAACTATGCAAATGTACTAGACTATGTATCAAACTCAATTCATAGATTAGACCAATTGCTATGTAGAGGTTGGGATGTGTAGCCATTGGAACATTTCTTCTACTACATCATCAAATTGAAAATCGTCAAGACATCAGCAAACATGATTCCATTGCAGCTGAGGAGTGCTATATGTCGCAACCATTTTCTGACAACTACCGCAATACAGTGATGTGTGATCTCAGTAGAGAGTTGACAACACAGGAGGCAGAGTAATTCAAGTAAGTCGGAATGTATGTGTAGATGCAGTTTATGACTAGGCAAAATCTGCTCTGTAGTGTTACATTGAAGCTTATTTAGGAGGCGATTTTTCAGGCATTGTCAAACTGTAATCGGCACAATAAACTGCTGATATGGTACTGTTGGAGTGTAATAATAATCACTCAAATACGGTATTACACATAAGTTTTATTCAAAAAGCATAGTAGTATTTCTATGGGATTCCATATATGTTCTGTACTTTCTTGCGGAAAATTTAAGCTTCCATTTGGACTAAATTAGACCTTGTGAACCATCATATATATTGCAGGAACATATGGCCTTTGTCTGCAGATTCATCTCAGGGAAATGTAAACTTTCAAATTCCGTCATTACAAAAACATTGTTTCATTGTTTCTGCATCTGAAGTTTCCTTCAAGTCAGTTTGCCTATAGGTTGTTGGTGACAAAATCTGGCCCAGGCAGTTTATTTTGTCGGTTACAAAATGTTTACGTGTGAAAGTGGCCATACTTATGCACTGTATATTATATGTTTTATTGTTACATGATGAGAATTGTTCCATTCCTTAATGAGTGTAAATCTGGTACAGGCAAGTTCAGCTGTGCTATTAACTGCTTCTTGGAAGTTTATTGTTTTGCAATGTATCGTAAAAGTCAGGTCATTCATTCTTTGCAAACAGGTTTACCCTCTGTTGCCATGAAATGTGTAGATTACGTGAAAAGATACTTAATCGGCAACAGCTGAGAGGGGCTAGAAAGCCAGTTTGGGATTGGCTGGTGGAAAATATCCCAGATGCATTCCGTCCCTTTGGAAGGAACGGTGCAGATTGTTTTGCTGCATTTACTGCTTTATGTAGCAATGTTTTTACCAATGTATTTACTACATCTGTGTCACTAACCCTTAAGTGTACAATATGTAGGCATGAGTAGTCATTTGAAAAGAATTTTGGCTGTTTGACCTTAACTTATCCTGTAGGTCAAAATTCATATGGTAGTTTACCACTGATGGTTACAGAGACAATCAGAGAGTCATTAAATAGGTTACACGGGCGTGGATGTGAGAAATGTAGTAATAATATAGTTGTCAGTAGAGGATCGGTTGCACTACCACTTTTTTACATTATTGAATTAGGTGATTTAGATGGAAAGAATGTACAGAGTCCCCTAATAGTAATTCCTGAATTGAGTACTTTTTTCAACATGCAATATCAACTCACAGGGGCTGTTCCTTTAGTACCTGGTCATTTCTGGTCAATTATTAATGCAAGTAATAGGTACTTTGTCTTGGATATCATGACATGAGTCGTGCCAAACCATCCTATAGTACTTTTTTCTAGCGCTGTATATAAAGATGACAGAATTGCATCCACAGAACACAGAACAGGTACAAATCATCCGGCACTGCAAATCTTAGTATATCAGAGACAGTCTTTGAAAGAAACTGTAATAGATTTAACTGGTCAAGCTTCTCCATTATCAGATAGCAGTTTTTGTGTCAGAATGGCAAGTTATAGTAGCAATCACACTGACAGACAATCCTCTAAACCAGCACTGTCAAATTATTTGCATGACACACAGCTTCCAACTGCTGGTGTTCACTATACTGCATCTACCCCTAATAATCCTTGGTCTCAATTCTTCAGTTTATGGTCACATTTAGAACTTGATCCTCCGGAGACATCCAACTGTCAAATCAGTAATGGGGAATATGATTCACCAGTGATGCTGTCAGACGTCTATAGTACATTGTCAAGGCATAATATTTCTAAAATGCCAAATGGTCTTCCTCCATTGGATTGTTTATCAAATGACCATCAAAATTGCAATGTACAAATCCAACCATTAGGAACAGAAGCAAAAGAATCAGTATCCTTGCCATGTCAAAATAACTCTCATGAATCTGTATCAATCAATTCCCAACTTCATCCAATGCAACACCTTGTCCCTGGCAAGTAATCACTTTCTCAACCATGTCTCAGTAGTATTTCTGTGTCAGAAAACTTGTTCTTACCCAATAATAAAAACCTAACTGTCACCAGTGCACCATCAACTACTCACATCTTTTCAGGTAAAATGGCTCTGTCAGATAATGTGTCAGAGGCCAATGTGGAGAATCTCTCTGTTGACAGCAAACCATCTCTGATAAAGCCCTGTTTGAATAATGTGATCGAGTCAGACAACATTTCAAGGCCAAAGCATGCATGTGTGAAAAACACTATTCCAATTGAAACTGCACACATCATTCCCCTGTACAGAATAAGTTGTCAAATCTGAACCCAGCTAACCGCACTGCCCCCGCAAAGATGTCCTATACAAAGCCAAGCCATTGTTTCCAAAACAAATTAATGGAAAATAGCAGGAAGAAACGAAAAATTAAAATAGGTAGAAAGGATACTGATTACATATATGAAGAAAGACAGCTGTATTTAAATGCAAAAACTTGTTTAGAAGAGGCAGGGTTATCAAAATACTTAAAAAGGCAGGCTACAAAAGCTTTAAAAATGTTGTGGAGCATGCATATCCCAATACTAACAATTTCATTGATGGAATTCCACAAACATTTGTGAAAATGAAAGCACTAGACTATTTTCTATTGAATTTTTAAGGTAGGAATAAGGACAAGCGAGAAAAGTTCAGGAACAACTTAAATTCTGTTTTAGAAAGGGAATTATTACCAAACTTCATCAGTCGCAGTCACTTAACAACACCAAATAGAAAAGATGTTCAAAATTATTCCTTACTGACTTGTGGCTCTCGTGTTAGCACCCCAAGTACCAGTACAAACGCCACTTCAAAAGCACTTCAGGTTAAACGTAAATTGGAACTATCAAATGCGAAAAAAAGGGTCCAGAACTATCACATAAAGAAAAAAACAAGGCATTGGAACTGTTAAATAAAAGAAACAACAAGGCAGTAGAACTCTGTAACAGAGGTAAAAAAGAAAGCAATAGAACCGTCTAAAAGAAGAAAAACAAAGCCTCAAATTGCCAGAGATTTGGCCAGTGCCATAGCCAAATTTGCCGAGCAGCACTTCATTGCGAAAGGGAGAAAAACCAAAATGCTTAACACACTATCAAAGCTTATAAAACTAAAGAGACAGCAAGGCAACATATCCACTGGCTACTGTAATGAGAAAGATATAGTGACTATACTTAAAAACGCAAGATCATCTGGCAAATGTAAGACGTTGTTGGAAGTAGTGGTCAAAAGTCATTGCAGATCTTTTGTTAAATTATCAGAGGCAGATTGTGTCTTCCTGGAAGAGAACAAGTCAGGAAAAAGACTTATTCTGGAACTCAGAAAGTTGATATCCCCTGTTATTCCAAGCTATGACAGTATACGGAAATACAAAAATAAATGTAAAATGGATTTCAATTCACAGTGTTACTGCCAAGAAGGACATCAATGGGTTAGCGTATAGACCCAGAACGACTAGTAGAGGTGCTGATGTTAAAATATAGTTTCCATACAAGTGAAGCAATTTTACACTGGAAATTGTACGGAGATGGCAGGGAAATCGGGGGGGGGGGCGCATGAGCATATTTGTCGCATTGAACTGCATGAACAATGAGCAATTGCTTCATGACATTAGTTATCAGAGTACCAATGATACTTGGCCAATCCATATATTTGATGAGAGTGATTCTAGGGATAACCTTGAGGAAAATATCCGTCCCTTAAATTCATTCACCAACAGCATTTGTGAACGTGGGCATCCTGAAATGTTTCTTGAGGCTATACTTTCCGATGAAGATATTGGTCCAACCACAGATTCTGGATGGAATATATTTGTCAAATGTAGTAAAGAGTCAAGAAAATTCACATGTTCAAACACAGGGCTGTGAACAAAATTTGTCCAGCCTATTGCCAGACAGCATCCAAATTCCTTGTTACCAGGTATTTCAATTGATAATGCTGTCAGGTGTACATCGCATGGGTTTGCAAGGTGTGCAGAAAAATTACTCACCCTGGTAGTAACCCTGAACATAATATCAAGTGGCAACACAACAGGACATATGAAAACGCTTCGACCAGAAGAGATTGTTAGTGATAAAATACTGCTTTTTGAACAAAACATAAGTAGGAGAGGTGTATGCAATAGTAATTTTAAAATTTATTTCAATATTAAAGGTGACGCGGAGCCCATAACTCTTAATGCAACTCATGCAAAGTCACTGTTAAGCCCCCCCCCCCCCCCATCTGGTCTTGAAAATAAGTACCCACACCCACTTAAGGGTGTCCTTGATACACAAAAGGTTATTGTCTTACCTTTGGTTCAGACGGTGAAAGATTTCATTGGTATGACTGAAGATAAATATTCAGAATTTGAAATTGTGAAAAATATTTGGTGCAGCTTTTATCAAATGTTCAGTACTGCAAATTCTGATTTCCAGCCTAAAATCCTTCCTGGCAAACCTGAAGGCTCTCTCAGAGTTGAGGATTATAAATTTGGATATGATAGCTCAGATCTGAAAAACTACACAGTACATGCTAAGAAATTTTATCAGTTATTCTGTTGTCATTATGGTTATCATAATTTGACTCCATACATGATTAAATTCGAAGATATTGTACCACAGTTGATGCAATATTTACCATTTCCACTAGGACGATTTCAGTCTCAGGGTGGTGAGCACACTTATTATCAGCATGCACGATTCTATTTTCAACATACCACAAGACATGGTGGGACTTCTAAGCAGAATGACTCCATTTACTCTACTTTTTTCCATATTTGGAAAAAATGTCATATCAAATACAAACTTCAAAAGATTACTCGGCGAGTGAAACATTCTATAGATACTGCCAACAACATACTGCCGCCACCGTTGTACAAAAAGTCTTTAAAGGGTATTTAGTAAGAAAAAAGTGAAAAAAGGTATTGCCCTCAAAGATAGCCAAACGTCGGGTGCAAAAGGTGGAATTCTGCCAATTTTCCAAAATATGGTGTTTGTTATTGTTGGTACTGTTCCAAAGCATGACACCCAAACATTCAGTCAAAAATGTTTCAGAGAATTATTTGTGAGACATGGTGGAGTTGTTCGAAAGTCACTTCCCAGTGGAAAGCAAAAGGGACGATCAACAAAAACATACTATGTATTGGTCAATAAATCTTCTTTCACTTTCAAGAACACGCCTTCTGCATTAAAAGATGCCATGCGTAGGAAACATATCATATTAGACGCATCTTTCATTTTTGAAAGTATCAATGGGAACTTGCGACTGCCTTTTACTCAATATTTATTTGATATTACTTCACTGGCTAAGGGATCACCTTCAGTCCATGGCCAGGTATCGTTATATGACCAACATTTTAGACGAACAAAGATAATGTCATCTGTCATTAGAGATCGCAGGAAGAAATTGTCTAAGAAAGAAAATTGCAGGAAGGGAAGGTTTTCTCAAAAGATTCAATAGTTTAAACGTGTACCCCGTAATCCAGCACAGTACTTTGCATTTAGGAAGAGAGCAGAAATTATGAAAAGACAAAAAATAAGTCCACATTTTGTGGGGAACGACAGCTTTTTAAGAAAGTGTTCAAAGATTGGAAAAAACCTCTCTGCAGAGGAGAAATTGAAATACAAAGAAATGTGGTTGGCGGAAAAAAAGTAGAAGAAATGAAGGAATTACCATTAAATGCTCCCAAGAGTCAGTTATTATCCCTATGTACAAAAAAAATTATGCAGTGACACTTTTTCAAATCTCGTGCCCTGGTAAGGTAGTGTAAATTTTACTTGTTGGTTTCCCCAGTACAATTACTTTGTTTTCAACATACATGTACAAAGCAATGCAATCCTATTAGTTTACAACAAATGGTGTACAGTGGTTCAGAAAGTAAGCACCTACATGCTCAGATACATGTAAAATTACTTGTTGATGGAAATAGACTTGGCTTTTTAAAGTTAATATTCTGTTTTGTATGTGTATGTACACGTATATGCATATATATGCATTTGAGAACATGCTTATTGGCAATGGAACAATTCTCTCATGGCTTGCAACAATTCTACTACAGTTTTATACATTACAAAGTTAAAAAAATACTCGCATAGCTACTTCCTTTTTTCGAACTCTATATGACTCTCATGGTCTACTGGAAAAGTGATATACATCAATCTGTCAATGGTCAATGTCATGATGGTTTATTTTGTTGCGATACCGCACAAAACTACCAAGCGAATTTTTTGAAAAAATGATGATTTTTGCAATCTGAAAGTTGTAACAAAACATTGTGTGTTTACTGTATGTTGTCAAGTTACACAAAATATGTTTGTTAGTTGCAACCCACCAACTCGACGCAATTTAGCAATTTTTGTTTTTAATTTTTTAAACTAACTCAGCATAACATTTTGAAGATTCAACTTCAATCTCTTTGATCTATCATGGTCCCGATAGATATCAGGTAGCTTTTGTAATTTTCTAGGTTAGAAGTATATACAACTTGGCTGTTGTTGTACTTTTGTTGAACTATAAAATGTGATTTTCTTTGCTGTAGCCAATCAAAAATTACAAAATTTGGCAAATTGATATATACATATTCACATACAGAAACATAGTCTAGGCATGAGTAACTGGGTATACCTTGAATCACACCAGCAGTGTACTCTTTACAGTCAAATGTGAATTGTACCAACAAGAAAAAGTTTATTTTACTTGATTTTAATCAAAGTAAGATGAGTTTGTCACACTTTGTGACATAATATTTTTTCTGTTTTGGCTACACACCAAGAAATGCAAAAATGCATTAATTTATAGGTAAAACTCTTGTGGAGTGACAGGTTGTATGGGATCTGTTTGCTTGCAGGAACTTATGCACATGTAATTTAAAAAAAATAGGTCTGCACTAACGTATAGCAAGCACTGTTACTTTTTAACTTTTTTAGATCATGAAAGAACTTTCAAAATGATTTTCCATGCTATCTTGGTTTTTGTTAATGCAATTTTTACAATTTGCTACACAGTACTACATTAATTTCTACATTTCAAATATTTAGTAGTAGACAATGTCATAATATGGTTTTATGTGAATTTACATTCATCCATGTGCAACTTTATAGACAGATTTTACAACAGTAATCACCTGAATAAGAAATTTCATCATTATTTGGGTATCTAAGCAAATCCTTGCAATGTAGTGAATTATAACTGGACAAGTATAGGTTTAATGTTCATACAATATTTATTCCTTCATGCTCAGAATTTGTCATTTCTTACTTATCTCAGGTTTTATTTTTATTGCTATTTCCCTTTTCAACTTACGTCAATAGAGTCTATTTTGTTTTGTCCTTTATTATTACTTATCTCAGGTATTGTCTGCATTTCCAAGATACTTTGCTCTACTTAACTCAGGTCAGTCTGTTTTTATCCAGTATGAACTATTTCAGGTATTGTCTGCATTTCCAGCATGTGCTACTTAACTCAAGTATTGTCTGTGATCTCTAACATTTGCTACGCAACTCAGGTAAAATCTTATTGAATTTGTCCATTTTTATTTATCTCAGGTATTTTTAAATTTCCACATTCACTCAGTACTTTGGTGAAATCTTCAATTACGTAATTTTGCAGCTATTTTAGCCACTATTTCTGGCCACTGCATTGAGCTATCAAAGATTTCCACCTTCTTCATCAACATGAGTCACAAATAGTTATTTTCTACATAAACACATAGGAGCTATATCGGCCATTAGGTCGCTTGTAATTATATATCAACATGCCACCATATTTATATCTCAGGTACTGTATGATTTGATTTAAATCCAGGTAATGCAATAAATGTTTTTTTAAAGTGTGAATCAAACCAATGTTTGTGTGTTTCACAAAAATGAGTGAGTGTGGTGTTTGGGAGATCTCTAGGACAAAATCTGCAGATTAACAAAGCTAGCTTCTTTGTCAACTGCGCTTGTCTATGAATATTACAGTAGGTGCATACATTCCCAAAATATTTTTTTATTTGTGAATTTTAACATAGACACTCAAGAAAAAAGATGATCTATAATTGGAACTACCATGCAAGACTAATTTCCATTCTGATTTGCTAATTTGATATACGGGTACATGCACACAATGGGATAGTGTACCTGTTGTCTTAGTTACCCCTACAATCACTCTCAAATTTGTATGTTCAAAGTCAAGCAGAGAGGTTAAAAATAAGAAAATAGCTGAAGCTACTTGGCATAAAGTAGTACCGGCCACGCTATTGGTATCTGAAGTTGTTGACTAAGCCTTATGTAATGTCTGATTATATCTGATATAACTACTTTAGATTGCATATTATCAGTGCAGAAAGAGCCCCAAAAAGTGCATTTTTTAGATGCAAGCGTCCCCTAATGCTTGGATGGTTAGTATCAATTTCTGATTTTTATGGTTGATTTTACAGCAGGAGACCAAAATGACTCCAAGAGCTTAACTTTGAGCTGAGATATGACATTTTACCGGTTTTGGAAGTTGTTTTGGAGGCCATCTTGAATTATTTGTATGCAAATTGAGGGTTGTACATGTCAGGCAATGAAAGACATAAATTCCTTGGCCCTGTTTACCCGGCAAAGGAGACCACAATGACTCAAAGAGCTTTTCATTGAGCTGAGATATGACATTTTACCTGTTTTGGAAGTCGTTTTGGCGGCCATCTTGGATAATTTTTATGCAAATTAAGGGTTACACATGTCAGGCAATGAAAGACATAAATTCCTTGGCCTCGTTTACCCGGCAAAGGAGACCACAATGACTCAAAGAGCTTCTCATTGACCTGAGATATGACATTTTACCTGTTTTTTGGGTCGTTTTGGCAGCCATCTTGGATTTTTATGCAAATTAAGAGTTACACATGTTAGGTAATAGAAAAAGAATTCATTGACCCTGTTTATCTGGCAAATGACACCAAAATCATTTTCATGGCATCTCATAGAGCTGAGATATTACCATTTACATATTTTGGCGGCAATCTAGGCCATATTAAATGCCGAAGGGTGCCAGGGTGGTATCATAGAGATCCTAATTCTTGGGTTCGACCAAAAATCAGGGTTTCGGCACCAGACTATTACAAGAAATAAGGCAGATGGTGGCGCGCTCAGCCAGCGAGCTGCTGGCCAAGACTCGGCCATTATCAATGATATCTTCTCAAAGGCGCTCGACATTCAGAAGAGATAGAGCTTTACCCCGCCTTTGGAAAGGTATATCGGAAAGTACGGGCTCAACTGTTATATCAAGAAAGGGTAGCCAGCGGAAAATACGCTAAATATATATTGGCAGGAAGTGTTCCTGCGCGCCTGTTGCGCAGTGTCTCTGACTCTTCTTGCTGTGATTTGTCATTTCTTTCGTAACAGAAGTTCCAGTCATTTTGATCTGTATTACTTTTGGTAGCGATAACTCGGTGATCTCTGCGCCAATTTTACGTCCTCATTTTTAGTTGAGCGCTTGTTGGAGGCGCAGATGCTAACAACATTTAGTGTACGTTGAGAAAACACGGACCTGATTTACATAATGCGATAAATTAACATACATGGACAGAGATAGCTGCACATGTGAGGCAATCAGTTATCAAGGTAAAAAAAAATACACAAGTGAGTTCTTTCTATGACATTCAACTGTAAAGTAAGTGTCAAAATATGCCTTTAGAAAGGATTGTAATCATTGCTTAATTTATATTTTCACGCAGAGTACTAGAAATATAAGGCCTAGAAATAAATCGGAACCACAGGAAAAATGCCTTTGATTTTGTGTCACCATTAAGTGATGCGGAAGAGCAAGAGATCTTAGCTGAACTGAAGCAGTCGAGATCTTTAGCTCACGTGTTCACACGTGGGCTAATGTCATAGCGATGTCTGTCTGTCTGTCCGTGTGTGTGTGTATGTTAGTGTGTGAGTGTGTCTTTGTGTCTGTCTGTCTGTTTAACCGATAACTCAAAAACGACGGAACAGATTCAAGTCAAATTTGGTACACAGGTACCATATGCTACTTGCAAGAACTGGTTAGATTTTGGTCAGTGTGGCTTGCATATTGTTGAAGTTATGCAATATCATTTTTTCCGTACAATGGTTTCCCTATGGAGACGGTAATGACAGTATAGATATATATGAAGAAATACTGCACCAAATTTCATAAAACTTTTCACAGATGACAATCTCAAAACATTATAATGATACTGTGAATGTAGTGTCAATTATCTGCTCATTTGCATATTAAATGAACTTTTGTTATAAGTGGCATAGCTCTGAAATTCCTGCACCAAACGTGATGATACGTGCAACAAATATTTATCTGATATATATATATATATATATATATATATATATATATATATATATATATATATATATATATAATTATACTTCGACGCATTTGGCAATGTCAAGTTGATAAATAGCTCATTTGCATATTTTATGATGTTTTATAATTCGTCATATAACTCCGATATAACTGCACCAAATTTGATGAATTCTGCTGCAGACAACTATATAAATATAACTCTAAAATTACGGCACCCAAGTCAGTTTAATCTGGTACAGTCATTAATCTGAGAAATATCTAAATATACTGACAAGCATTTGGCAGTGTCAAATTAACAAATAGCTCATTAGCATATTTTATGAAGTTATGTAATTAGTCATATAACTCCAAAATAACTGCACCCAATGCGATGAAATCTACTGCAGATACTGATCCGACAGATATCTAATTTTGGTACAAAGTATTTAGATGTGTTGAGGTAATTAAGGGGTCATTTGCATATTTCATGAACTTTGTAATTAGTAATATTACTCAAAAATTACAGCATTACATTTGATGTAACTTACTAAAGATATTGATCTGATAAATGTTCAATTGTACTGAGAAGCATCGGGCGTGTCAAGGTAATAATTAGCTTATTTATATATTCAATAAACTTTTGTAATTAGTGATTTAACTGTGAGAGTACTGTGCGAAAGTTGATGAAACCTGCTGCATATAATGTTATGACAGATATCTGATTGTTCTTATTACTGCCACAGACGAGCGTCGATTATATTGGTATCAATTTGCTTTATTGCTCTGTCAGTACACCATATACACGGCTAGTCTTACCAGAAGTCTGTCTTCTACCTCGCGTCGTGTGCTCAATTGAACTGCTGTCAGAATGTTTGTCTTTGTTCTTGTGTTTTGGTTAGTGATTATCCTGAGGTGTGCAAATGCTGCGTAACATCTCCTTGCTTGTTGTTTGTCAATCACTTTAATATGAGACAAGTCAAAGGTACAATTGTTTTACACAACTTCATAACAGTCAAAAAGTACTCAAGTAAGTTAATGCATGGGTGTTTGTATCCATCAAGCCAAAAAGTAAGAAAATGATCAATTATCTTTAAAAACCATCAGATTTGATTGATATTTGGCATAATTATTGAAATTTTTAAATTCTTTAAAAAAATGTCTGCCTACATCTTGAAGAGTTGTGTCACGTGACCAAATCTGTTATTTTCCCGCCAAAATTGTATATTGCAAATAACTGAACATTCCAACCGTTAAACATCAAAATATTTAAAATTTTATTACCAATTAATGTAAAATGGGATAGAAACTTGTGTTAAAACTACTGACAGATGCAAAATTATTGAATTTTGAATTACATTTCTTCACAAAAAGCAACAAATATAATAATGTTGGCATTTTACATGAATGTTTTGAATGTCAGAAAGAAGTATAGATAGAGTTTCAAGAGCGCCATGTCTTTTTGAAAGAATATGATAGATGTTGTTTCAAAAAGTGCAGAGAAAATCAAGAAAATTTAACGGGTTATGGTTGGAATATTAAAATTAATAAAGACGTAAATGGTGTACTGCCAGAGCAATAAAGACAAATTCATACGGGGCTTTGATTCTGGTCGTAGTCAAGGGGGACTTTTGATGTTGTCCATAGGTTATATATATATATATATATATATATATATATATATATATATATATATATATATGTGTGTGTGTGTGTGTGTGTGTGTGTGTGTGTGTGTGTGTGTGTGTAATAATAAATAAACATAATCTAGTGGCATTTTATTTAATTTATTTATTTCACTTTATTTCGGACTAAATCAGTCAATATAATTCTTATTTCACGTGAAGTAAAAATATTCTTAGAGCATTACACAAAAATATGTTTCTTGTGTTGGTAGAGAAAGACAAAATCAAAGGTACAGGGAATCGATCCACATTTTACAAATATCGGAGATGAAATAAAGACGATCATGTACCAGCTTAACGATCATATTTTCACTTCTCGATAAGAATGTCATTAAACCATGCATTATTTTTCTAAAAGCGCATCAAAGTTGTACAAATTATTGGTAACAAACATTTCACTTGCACTACTCTGTTTGTCAAACCTAGAAATATCCGAGCAGCATTGTTGTAGGTGACCCTCAACTTTCTCAGGGCACTGGCAGTATGGTTGAACCAGAGGTGTGCCCCATACAATTGATGACAATAAATCTTAAATATCGTACATTTAACATCAAAAGAACACGAGGAGAATATCCTGAGAAGCATATTAGCTGAAACGTAGAACGATCGTTTCTGTCGTTCAATGTCAGCATCGTCTATGGAGTGAGTTGTTAATATATAACCAAGATACTTTTTGTTCTCTACGAAAACAAGTTTAACACCATTGACATACACCGTGGGCAAACGAACAATACTAGATTTGTTAGGAGTAACACATGAACATTCAGCCTTTTTAGTGTTAAAGGTAATATCGTAAATATCACGATAATTACTACATATATTTACAAGCTTCAGTATCCCTTTGACAGAGGGACTTAACAAACAAATATTGTCAGCATACACGATTTGTGAAGCAACCCCCTGCATAACACCCTGTTAAAGAATTTTTAAGTCGTATACTTAACTATCCAACACAAACATTAAAGAGTTTTGGTGATAAAATTCCCCCTTGTTTCACACTATTAAAAACTGTGAAAACAAATGAAACACAGTCGCCCCAAAGAATAAATATATACTGAGTCCTGTACCAGACAAGGAGAAATCTCACAATAAAGATCGGTACTTTACAACAAATCAACTTCTTTAAAACTGACCAATGATTTACTCGATCAAATACTTTAGATGCATCTAAGAAAGTTACAAAGACATTACTTCCATGTTTCCTATAGTAGTTGATTACTTTCTTTAAAACAAAAAAGACATATATCAGTTGAATGTCCTTTCTTGAAGCCAAACTGGAAAGGCGAAGTTTTTAGAAAAGACTCAATTTTACTCAATAATAACAACTTCCATTATCTTAGAAGCAATGTTCGATAATGCTATCGGACGATAGTTTGATGCTACTTATATTATTATTCCAATCTTTGATAATCGGGACTAAAATAGTTTCAGAAAGTCTGTTTGGACATACACCATGAACTGACATTGCTGTAAAGCACATACTAAGCAAAGCTGGCACTTTGGTAACAGGAAGAATAAAGCGTTCTGCTGAAAGTGAATCAGAACCAGCAGATTTACCCTTTAGTAATTTACCAACGGCACAATGTATGTCATAAGGAGAAACATGATTTGCATCATCAATTACACAATCATCTATCATATCCAAAGCAAACTTCTGATCCATGTTATTATGCACATCATTAAAGAGATTACAATAATGCTCCCGACACATTTCGGTGATATTTGAATCACCACAGCAGCCGTTGACGCTGCTGGGCCTTGGTAGAGTCTTAGCATTAATCTTGTTAACTGAACACCAGAATTAGCGTTGATCACCACTACGAAGACGTTTTCCAGCAGTAATAATTTGCCTTTTGTTACGTCGACAATCTCTCAAAGCATACTTGAAACGGGCATAGACTCGACGTTTAAAATCAAACCATGGTCCATTCTTGGGTTTTCCACCATTGCGCCATAATTTAAAGGCATCACGTGCAATTGATTGATCATCTTTAAGGTAATCATTCCAACCAGGCACAATACGATTTCCATTGTTTTTAACGCCTGGTATCACCTGCATTCCGGCTGAGTACAGGCAATCAATGATGTTATCATAGAATTGAGACGTTATATCAACATGTTCTTTACGTTTGGAATGTATATCTTTACAAAAAAGTGCATTTCTAGGAATATTAATAAATCCCAGAAGCCTATTAGAGATATTATAGAAAGTGCTACGCTGTTGATCACTGATCTTAGTGCATTTCATCGTTTGTTCAACTTTACTTGAGTCAGACTTAGGGGTAGATTCTGATGGTAAAATACCAACGTCACAATTTATGCTAAGATGGTCTGAAGAGATTATATCGTACATGACTGGGATATAATCTATACATCCATGAGCACCATAAGTAGAAATACAATGGTCTATTCAAGACGTAGTACCATGCGCATCACTGACATAAGTAAAAGATTCCTCAGGCAAAACAGCGCAGTCAGAAATACACTAATTGTAATTTTTGCAAAAGCTTTGCAATGATGAACCAAACAGAGGGTTTTTTTATCAGTATTCAAGTCATCAATAACCATACACATATAACAGTTAATAGATTGAACAATACAATGAATTGTCGCGAAATAGTCTAAAAAATCATCGTAGTTTTTCCTACTGCAGGTAGGCATATATACACAAACAATAAGCATTTTACACCTGTCATTGTTAAATTCTACACCAGCAATTCTGCTGTCATCAAATGACTTAACCTTGATGGCATTACCAAGAGGTTTGCGCCCAGCCATACAAGTAGGGATATCCCTGTGGATGATCAAATGTTAAGGAGTGAAAGAACGTCAGAGACTGTTCAATCAATATTTTCGTCAGTGATGGAGCGTGTTGAATGCTTCTCAGACCGGAATAAGGAAATATCAAAAGTTGCAGTATTGTATAGATATATCACCAAGAAAAGAAATCAAGACTCTGTAAAGCCAGGAGAAGCTAAACAGAAATCTACCGTGAAAATAGTTAAATTGACTCAACAAGAAGTTTAAGAAATACTTCTTCTGAAGCAGCCTACCCTAGGAGACAATGATTCTAGAATAGCAAAGACGAATAGTCACTTGCTCTCGTTGGGCCAATATTGGCATGACCAACACATACTCAGAGTCAGAGAAAGACTCGACATATCTCTTTTGCCAGTCTATGTTAAGCATTTGACATCCTTCGTCGTCAGAGTCATGCGACAACACTGATCACAAAATGGTGTCATTTACGAATGGCCAATTAGGGTTGGTAAACAAACTAAGATAAGTGGAAATTGGATACTTAATTGTAATTCTCCAATTGCATCATTCATTTCAAAATGTGTTTAATGTAGAAAGCTTGGAAGAGAGGCCAACCCTCAGGGAATGGTAGATTTGCGAAAGGATCATATTTATGGCATTGACTGTACTTTGTGTGGGCTGATATATGTCGGAGAGACTGGAGAAAAACTATCTAAGAGGATGTGTGGCCATAGGTCAATTATAAATGATATCTTTCCGACGTGCCTATACACCAATTGTAACAGTCCTCGATATTCCCTAGTAAAAATGAAAGTCAGAATATTGGAAAAAATCTACCATCCTTCCAAAAAATCTAAACTTAGCAGGAGCTACCGCATGAGGGGATTGGCCGGCACAAACCATGTAGGTAGACTAATCCCCTGAGAGCGGAAAAATTCCGCATTACCGAATTAACGGCTTATGACTCCTAAGAGAGTAAATAAACTACCGATCAAGTAGAATAAAAGATCACGATGTTTATGAATATGTTATCACCCGTGATATTTGTAGAGCAATCAACGATTGACAGTCAGTTAACACCTCAAGTAAGGTATCTTTTCATATGGAAATGATTTCGAACCTACAACGTTTGTGCCGGGGAATCTTGGCATGCGCAATCAAAGTGAACACCAATGGATCACTGAACGTGACACAGCTATGCCGCACAGATGTCACGATAACATTCTAGGGTGGGGTTATATATCCAGGCCTAAAGGGAGTAGTGTAAATGTGATGGGTTTACTTAACTCTCACACGAGAAGACGACAGAGCCATGGCCATAGACATGGTAATACCAGCAGTCCTCCCAAGTTCAGTTAACTATTGTCTATACTTAATCAGCCATTAGGAGTTCACAAAATAAGAGCTACTTTATTTGCCTGTTCCTTGCAGAAATTGAGATCATTACTGTCAGGAGTTAAAACGATGAATATCAACAAAAAGTAGCCCTGTTTATCGTTTAGTTCAAATTATAATCGATATCAGCAATTACTGGTGTTTAAGCCAGGAGGAACAGAACTCTTGAACAGTGACAAGCGTTTATTTTTCCATGTACAATTAGCAAACAAAGGGATTGACCAAATAAACATCAGCAATATTTTGCATGACAAAAGATTTGTGGAAAAAATACCTCCATATTTTAAAATGTCAAAAACCACCTATAGTTTCCTACTCATACACAAAAACCATTGGTAGAAAACTTTAACTATACAAATGTCTTGAAAAATGTCAACTTTCCTTCAAAAATCAGCAGAACTTGCAATTGCTTGTCATCCCCCTTTTACTATAAACCACTTGGTCACATAACAACTGGTGACCTGTCCATCATTATCAATAGCAAACTCGGACAACTCTTTTAATATGGCCCTAAATATGGATAGCCACAGAATATTAATCGGAAATTTAATTTCAAAATTATCATGGATGCCGCCGAAAAATATGCAAGACTGTGGGCTGCAGTTGAGGAAGTTGATGTGGAATGCCTCTGTGACTGACTGAGCAAAGTCAGAGATAAATTAAAATCACGTATTTCTCATCTCCATTCTCACACTTGAGGTGTAAATACTTCCTCAGTATTGGATGACCTGTCTGTCAAAGCATGCCTCGATGCTTTACACAACGAATATGTTGTAGTTTTTGCAGATAAAGCTTCAAACAAAATTATCTTTGTCTGTAGGAATAATTATATCCAGTGTATAATAGATGAATTAAACCTTCATTCAGACAAGAGTAATTCAACCTACACTCTTTTCTCCTATCAGATGAAGACATCTTTTCAAACAATTCATCTGTGCTCATTGATGGCATTCCTTTGAAAGAGGAGGACAAAACACTGCCTATGTTGTATTGGATACCTAAACGACACAAGAATCCTTACAAACAAATCTTTATTGCAGGATCAAGCAAATGCACTACTAAACATCTTTCATTATTTCAATTTTTATTTCAATTTTATTCAATTATTGACTGTAGTTTTAGCAACCATCAAAAAAGGTCTTTTCCGATATTATGACAAAGTGTATGAAACGAGTGGGTTGAATCAAATGAGGACAGTAAAATATTCAAAGGAATTGTTGTTTGATTTAAGAGTCAAGAAAACAAGTACAGGTCAATCCGAACATTTGACTTTTCCACACTATACACCACAATTCCCAACTTAAAACAAGGTTATCATCTCTTGTTAAACAAGCTTTCCTGCATAAAAATGGCAGTAGAAGGTACCAATACATTACCATCAAACATAGGTCAGGTTATTTTAGTAACAACATGGATGCCCAGCACAAATACACAGATGAAGAAATTATCAACAAGCTTAATTTCTTAATCGACAACATATTTGTTAAGTTTGGTGGTATGACCTTTAAACAATCTATCAGCATACTCATGGGTACAAATTGTTTACCACTTATTGCGACTAATTTCTGTATTCATATGAAGCAGAGTTCCTACAATCTCTCTACAAAGCAGGATCTAAAAAAAACTTGCAAGGCCTTTTAACAAGACGCACAGATATATTGATGATGTGATTAGTCTCGACAATCCAGACATAATAAATTACTTACATCATATATCTATCACGATGAGTTGGACATCAAGGAAACAACTGAGGGTAAGAACTCAGCTTTATATCGTGATACACGGCTAGTTTTCAATCGGATTCGAACCCACAACATACGGCATCAGTCGCCTAGCTTAGAGGCAGAACCGCTCGGCTAAATTTCCACTCCCAAAAAAGAGTGGTTCAATAGCCGGCTAAGTTGTTACATATTTCTGACTGAGACCGCTCAACACGTTGTAGAGTTCGTGAAGCACTCACGCACGCATGCTCACTATCATACATCGCACATACACACTTTATCGAAGCGAAGGAACGAATTTCAGTAGGTACTAATGGGCCACAAACTAAGCTGTATGACAAAAGGGATGATTTCGGTTTTGAAATCATAAATTTTCCCTACTTATCAAGTAATATTCCATCTGCACCTGCTTATGGTGCGTACTTCTCAGATAGTGTAGGGCTTGTGATTCCTACGATGATTTTAAAATGAGACACAGCTTATTGGTATCAAAACTAGTTAGACAAGGATACACATCCAAATGACTTGTGAGGACTTTCAAAAAGTTCTACGGTCGATATGATGACATTGTGGCCAAATATGACACCTCGATCACTCAAATGCTTAGCGACAGCATTCCCGGGTTTGACTTATTACAGTGATTCATATACTGTATCACTTCATATAATATTTAGACAATTTTGGGACAATCCTGTCGGGGAAGCATGATAGCAGGGAACGCTTACCAATTCCGGACACCTGGTACCACCTCTAACTATCAGTGGTTGGGGATGGTCCTACTAAAATTTGTAAATCTCAAATGTCCCATAGACCTGGTAATGTATTACCTTGAATGGAAATTATTATTGAACCAGTTTAATGTCATATTTCACCCCTATTCACATACTGTGGCATGGACTGCTTTGGTCCCTTCATCGTCAGAGAACACTGCAGTGATATAAAACGATATGGCGTCATTTTGACGTGTCTATCACTGAGAGCCATACACACTGAAATCTTGAAAAAAATGAAAAAAGATGCATTTCTGAATTCCTGATTATCGAATGGTGAGTTCTTGCGAGATCTAACATTGTGCGCAGGCGCACTGCATTCGATTTTCGTATTTTGGAGCAGACGGTAGGGCAATTTTCTCACCACTGGTCAAGATTACATCCGGTGGTAGTTAGGGATATGCCGGAGTTCCTGTGCGCTGTACAGTATTGCAAATCGCATACCTATAAGCTCCGAAATTTGGACAAGTATCCATGGATGCGTTTGGTAACTTTTCATCCATTTCCCATCAAAATATCACTGAGAAAACTTCACCGGATAATTGATTTATTTCTGTCATCACAAGCCAACGTGGGCACCAAACAAGTTCTCAAGAGTTTGTTCACGTCACTTTGATCCAGACAATCTACCTTCTTCTCTCCGTAAACGGAATCATAGTATCATTCCCTACCAATGCCCTAACGACAATTGGGGGCATCCCGTCCAAGAAACCAGTGTCAGCTAAACCGCAATATTGTCAACGCCCCTGCACAACAAACTGAGGGAAATTTGAATGTCCCGGTAATAGAATTTGGTGATACTGAGTCTCGCATACAGCCTACATCCTCTGAAGTCACGGTTTCGACTGATGCGAGTGGTCGACAGTGTTGTGCATCTGTATCCGTGAAAAGTAATTTCATCGTTTTTTTATATCATGTTTGCCCGAGTCTCCTATGATTTTATTTTTGGATATTTTGTGTGTGTTTCGTTGTTTTTTATGCCTTGTCAATGTTTGTCGTGCATGACATCGATTGTCATTTCACTCGATCGTCTGACAGCTGTCGAAGAAATGTTGTAGTCTGAGCTGAGTGTAGACAGATTTTTGGGGAGGAAAGTTTGAATTATTTTGTTAAACTTGATGTCCTCTCGTATTTTCTTGCAATCGCACATGAGTCATAATGTAAAATTCTATCTAAATAAATTTTTAACCGAGGTGAAATGTAAGCTGTACTCCGCGTTCGCGCGTTGCATAGCAGTAGTATATATAACTTGTTTTTTGTGACACTCATTTTGTTTTTCCCCCATTTTCCCCCATGAGAACTCCCCTCCATATAGCTAAAATGACACTCCTGGAACGTTTGTGCGTGCGTGAGTTCATATACACCTGCCAGAACGGGGTCACCGAACTCAGTGGGGGAATTCCCCTGACATGTTTATACATGCACAGCTGTCTGACTTATTTATAAACACACAACATGTATAGACACGTATGTGAGGGAAATTCCGTGTGCAAACTAACCTATATAAAGGCCCCTTCGGAACTAGTGTTGTCAGTCAGTCGATGGAAGCAGAACTGGAGTCTAGCTGATGTGCCCTTCGGAACCCTATCGCCTTCGGAACGGGAACGGAGTGTTGTCAGTCCGGCCGGCCGGTCGACGGAAGCAGAACTGGAGTCCAGCTGATGTGAGTATGTGAATTTTTTTCCTATTGCATGACTGAGGTCTGAATTTCCAGTAGTTTTTTTTTTCTGAACGACTCTCGTTAACTAAAATAGTAAAGACTTTAATCTACTATTTTCAACAGAGACCTGGGCATCGCTAGTAACATAAACATGGGCAAATATATTATCATCTCGAACGTCGTCGCCAGCCCTAACTTAAGTATCTTTTTTCAGGATTTCAAGTTGTATTCCATCCTTTGTGTTCATTGCTCTAAGACCATTTCCATGAAATTCAATATCTTTAAAACTACGCAGATCAATAAACAAACAAAATTTATTCTTCAAATAATCAACTTCATCTATATCAATTTCACACCAATCTTTATCTTCAGCAAAATACCATCGTGCCTCTCGCCAAAATTGTCTTGGTAACATCTTCTGGGCATATATTTTGTTTGCAATACCCTCAATCATTACAGACAAAGATTCAATGGATGGATTAAAGAAAAGTTCGCTATTAAGTTCTGACTGATTCTGATCTTTAGTGAAGAGTATCGCAATACCTCTCATGCTACGTCGTGGTACATTTATATTTTCATTGATAACCGTTGTTGATTCTTTGAATGGGATTGTTCTAAAATAATGTAAATGTTGGTAAAGGTAACTTTTACCATTGTTGTAATAACCAGCAGTTTGTCTCGCGAGGTCAGGATCAGTTATTGTTTCGTATTCCATTTGAATGTTTTTTAATTTATAATTGGTTGTAACATTATTATTACTGACAAGTAATTGGGAGGCGGGTGCAAGCATAATTTCCCATTCAATATGACTCCCTTACTCTTTTTGGATATGCAACCCCATGGCCTGTTATGAGGGGATGAGACAGACGAATAGCATATTTCTTATTATATGTGTCAAAAAGTAAAAGATCGTCCCATTTTGAAAGCCTGTCGGAATTTGCATCGGTCGCGCCACTTCTCAATTTTCTTAGATTTTCGTTCTGAATTCCGTACAGTGTCATGTTCGTTCTCTCCTTTTTATGTTTGAAGAGATCGCGATAACATTCAATAAGATAATATTTATTCAAATTGAAAAGTGCCTGCCCCTCAAATGTGAAAACCATACGCTCCACCAAATTTTTTGCAACATTTTGTACTACTCGGTTTTCTTCGTGACCCATTACTTCGAGATCAAAAACCAGGTCGAAAGTATCTGGAACTAGTA
>LD349419.1:12607-30885 GCA_001465055.1 Ptychodera flava | reverse complement strand
TATCTTATCGAGCTGGTGCTATGATAGGAACGTCAGGGCTGTAACGACTCACTCAATACCACGGGCACAAACATATGCTTGCACATGGAACTATGTTGATAGGAAAAAGTGAACTGCCCTTTTTTCAATGCAAGTAATCTAGTTTATTCTTTAACTTAGGCTCTAAGCTAAGTTTTAGAAATATGGTGAAACAAAATATCGTTCTTCGTTCATTTTTATTCAAGTTTCCTATTTTCGGACGCTTCACTTCAGTAACGCGCATTGATCATATATGTAAATGTGATCAGAACAGCATGCAAGGTTCTTTCCACGTGGCGAGATTTTTCTTGCACTTGCAAACAACGTAACGAGTGAGTAAGGACTCCAAGAGCTGCGCGTATCCTGTGACATTACATCTCCTATAGAGCAATTGAAGTCAATGAATTGCTAGCCGGATCCGTCTGTAAACAGTATGGCCACTCGTACATATTATAAGAAAGGAGAAATAGTAGAGGCAGTTAACAACAATTTTCAGTGATTTAATTCACGGTATTAATTTCACAATAAAACGAATTCGCGAGCTTACCATTGATTTCTGGTGATGTTGAATATAATTGAAAAAGAGAGCTAAATTGCAGTGTTCATGTTTGATAAAATTCCAAATTGACGACACCCAACGTCAACCTGTACGACAACCGTATGTGTACAACACACCTGCAGTCGATTAGTCGATTGTGACACAGTAAGCTTATCTATAATGCAATATCGGTCGACCCACAGTCCCTCTATCCATGCATTTCTGCAGTTGTATTTCCTATTCTGCTTAGTTAACAGACATGATTTCACAGAATATTACACAGAAAACATATTTTATCATATTTGGAGGCACTGAATACTAGCATTGCAAGAGAAAGCGACGACAAATTTTCCGGTTTGATTCCAGCCGTTGCGTGTGCTACGTCAACACACTCGCAGCGATCAACCCCAGAAATTATCGCACACTATTATCATTTACGATGGGAGAAGGATCACGAAAAACAAACACCGGTTTCAGGATATGATGATTTCTGTCTTCGTGTCGTAGATAGACGCAGAGAACACTTAATAGAGCCAAAAACAGCGAAAATTCGAGAAAAGCGTACACACAATCGAGGACTGTGGCATGCAGGACAAACCCAAGCTACGCATTATCACGTGACTGCCCCTCGTATCGCGGTTTGGCTGTGCGGTGATTGACACCTTTTATAATAGGCGTTTCAAGACCGGTGGATAGAGGGACTGTGGTCGACCTGAAATTTGACACTGTGATCGACGTAGCGTTTCAAAAGTACGAAAAATGAGACCATGCAAGTAATTGTTTGTTTATTTAGATTTGATCTAAAACCTCCGGCAACCACCAGACAAAGTCCTACTCTTACGCAGAAAATCAACGTTTTCAAGCGTAGATTCCCGCGTAGACTTGCCCTTCCGCTTAAACCAGGGCCCCTCCACAAAACGCGATATAGATCTATGATCGACTATGGATGGATCATGGATGTAAAAAATAGACATCCATGGATGGATTGACGTGGCGTTTCAAACGTATGAAATATGAGACTCAGTAACTTTTGGTTGCTTTACATTTGATCAAAAACCTACCCATCAGACAAGGCCCAACTCTTACGCAGAAAACAAAAGCTCTGAAGCGTCGACTTTCTCTTTCGCGTTTGAGACTTTCTTCTCTTTCGCGTTTGAGAGAAACAAACGTCGGCTTTATTCGGAAATGGCCGGCTATTGGTGGGCTAGTCTGGTTCCCTGACCCATTTCCCCGGTAGAGGGCATTGGGAAATATAGGGTCAGGTACCGGCTAATGTAAACATGGACGCTATTGGGTTAAAATAAAACAAGCTGTGATTGGATGAAAGTAACACTTGTAACTTTTTCTCATGTTTCTTGGGTTTCGCACTTTCAGGCTCACTTGACACCAACTTCTTGTTTGTACCACAAAGCCGTGGAGGTAGAAAGAAACACTTTTTACCTTCATGATTTAGCCACTGTGATTTAGCACACCTCTTGATACTATTAGAACGTCCACATGATGCCTGGCATTTTTCACGAAAAAAATTCGGACACCATTCTATCCATCGAAATCAATCGTCGTTCACAGTTCCAACAAAGTTTGCTTTCAATTAGCTGTAATATCGCAGCAGTACTTGTGGCGTGTATCGAACGTGCTCTGGTCATTAGGGTCACGCCACAGTCGGCGATGACCTCAATGACCCTAGCGCGTTCGATACACGCCACAAATACTGCTGCGATATCACAGCCAACCTTCAATCACCTCTATTTCCCTGTGCTTCTGGATTAATCCTTTCAGTTTATGTTTCCCGTCTTGTGTGCCAATGTTTTTGGTTCGGATACGGGTGTTCGAACATAATTCTGATCCAGTCGAATTTTGACCGGCGTTTTCATGGTAGCAGCCATATTTATTGTAGCATGTTCTGTCAGGTGACTAACCTCCGCCATCTTGAACAAAATTCTGTTCAAGATGGCTACCCGGTACCTGACCCTATATTTCCCCACGCCCTCTACCGGGGAAATGGGTCAGGGAACCAGACTATTGGTGGGCGTAACGTCAGTCCAATGGTAAGCTGCACCCGATGTGAACGTCGGAATAATTCGGGCTGTAGTCGGGAAAGCAAGGATGACCTCGAGAGCGATTCCCAGTACAGTACATGTTCGCAGATCGCGGTACTACAGGCTGATACTAGATAGCAACAAGTTCACCGCGTAAATTGCTAGATTACATATAGCCACATAGGCACTTCTGAAATGTTATCTCCGGCTTGCAAGACAACAAATATGGAAATGTTATTATCAAAACCAGAATTTTGGGGCTAGAGAGCGAAACATTGCTAAAAAGTAGTCGGCCAAAATACGGAAGTAGCCGGTCAATTTGGCCGGCATCCGGCTAAAAATGAACACGCGGATTCAAACAGAGAGGCTTGTTTCGATGGACAAGTAGCCTTTGGCTTTTGACCAGAAAAATAAGTGAGTGTTCATTGATAATTCAAAGACTGGATCCGTTGACACCAAAGTTTGCTCGTGACTTTCATTGCATTGCATGCACCTTTCTGCAATGTGAGTCTGAACTGAAATTGAAAGAGTACGGTTTAGTAAAAGTCCTGTTTTGTTGTGCTGAAGTCCTGTTTTGTTGTGCTGATTTTCGCTACCGTACTTTCTTTTATAGGGGTATCCAACATTCATACAAAAATAGCTTTTCGAATGCAAATCAGCATACGTTAATTAACTGCTAGTATTGTTTAAACAGCATTTTATTTGAAAGGGATTCTATAGTACCATCGTTTTTGTAAACTCTTCACGCAATTCTATGAACTAAATGATGACCTCAAAGTAACAGCAAGTGCTGGACGGCACTTTTAACGCTGGTCGGAAATCATGAGTGCCGGACGGGGTGGGGTGGCAGCATCAAGTCAGGCACCGACTGGCATTGGCCATGCTAAAAGTAGTTCCGGCAGTGCTAATGTTTTGTTTACACTAAAAGATAATCTGTTCGCATATGTTGACATAGAGATTAATCCTCTGATAACCAACTCGGGTTAGTCGGGTACGTCCAAGTTAATGGAGCGTTCCCCTCATGTCACCAAACATGCTTGGTAATATATTAATACATAAATAACAAAATTTTATTTATTATCCATACGGAATCGTCTTCAGAATTTATAAGATTCTGTCTCAATACATAATTTTATTTATTATTTCTACGGAGTCGTCTGTATCAATACATAATTTTATTTATTATGACTAATGTTAAACCAGTTAAAAATATCCATAGCTTTTCTCCAACAAATCTGACCACCGATCGTGCAGTTTTTAATAGAAAACTAACAAGTGAACCGATTAAACCTGGTATTGCAGCAGCACTTTTTGCGGCCAATGTTTTTAACCATTCACCAAATTGCTTTATAATTTCTTTAGCTTTTGTGTATACTTTGGGCGGACCTGAACCCCCTGTGTTTGCGCCAGTTCCTGCTGCTGCTGCTCCTCCTCCTTTAGTCACAGCCAGGGCAATTGTTGATATTGTCATTCCAAGGGCAGTCAGTATTGCAGCGATTGTAATGCCATTTCGTTTAAATAACTCAGTCAGCTTCAGCCTGAGTGACAATTCTGGATCGGAAATTACATAACGAAGAGACCTAGTCGACGCCAGTCTTTCACACGCCCCACTGATCATATCATGTTGTACTTCAATTCGATTATTAATTTTAGCTAGTCTTGTTCTGAGTTCGGGTGTAAGTTCTGTCTGCTCTGACGTAATTTTATCTCTTTCATTGTAAAGCTCATCAAGACGCATATTCGCCATCTTTAATTCATCAACAAAAGCTCTGTAGTCAGGGTTTAGATTGTTTCATTCATCGATTTTATTTTCGATAGTACGTATTTCATCGGCATTATCACTAAAATTTACTCGTAAATCTGTTATTCTATCTCTGAGTCGTCTGATGTCGTAGGGCTTCAGTTTATCGGCCTGCCCTTTCAATAATATTTTAACTTCATTATCAGTCAATTCTGGTACAAGATCTGGATCTATTGCAAATATATCTCTTTTAAATTCTGCAGCTTCCTTACCTTTTATTGAGGAGATCATTAAAGACTTCGTGCCTTTATTTGATGTCAGCCTGGCGACTCAATAATATAGCTTTCCATCCCTAATACTAGCATTCGTATGCATTAATTCTCGTTTATACACATCAGTAATCCTAATACTATCTAAGTATTGGTTAGCCATTTGTTTTGTAATTTCTACTCTCTGGCCAGTCAAACGATCCCCCTGTGGGCTCCCCGCGCTTGAACTAGCCTGGAAAGGGTCGGTGTTTGCAAAGGCATCATCATAGAAAAAAGTTGTTTCAGCAGCAGTAGCATCATCGTCATTTAAATTTGCAACATCGAAATCCTGGAGTTGTATATCTTCTCCTCCTTCTGCCATATTGTCTCTCTATATTACTACAATTATTTTTTATCATCCCTTACATATACAGTAAAAAGAAATGCACGTCTCAGTTGTTGAAAGTGTTGAGCAATTGGCCGACTATATCGAAAGAACCAGCGCTGCATATTGTCGCAGTTATAAATTAATTGGCCAAATTGATATGGCTCTTAATGTGACTAAGGGAATTCATGTAAGTTCAGCTGTCATAGCAGCAATTCCGACAGTTCCAGTTCTTTTAGCTTTAACTCCTATACAAGGTGTTATTATTGATGTAATACAAGGAAAAACAGGAGTATCAAAAAGGCGAGAGAAATATAAACATTATTACGTTCAATATAAACAGCTGCTTACACAAATACAAGAAAAAGGCGCAACAACAGAAAGTGCCTCAGAACTTATTCAAAACATATTTCATCAGGCACTAGAAATACAAAAACAAGAAGGATTTAGTCCACCTCTAGAAAGATACATACGCCATTATGGATTAAATGGATATGAAAATTAACTCCTTTCTTTTCCGAAGGGCGTTTCTATTCCGAAGGGGAACTCCGTCCTATCGGCCATGTTTCTGCCTACCATTCGCCCGTGTCTGGATTGTATAACTGCACACGTTTGATATCATTTGGCGCCATCATGATTTTACTGCGCTTTTCACTACGGATTTCTCCAGGTTTTTTCCGTTCAAACTGCACAAAATGTGCCTGCTCGGGCTCCTTCCCAGTTTCAAACAGATCCTTATAGTCTTCAAAGTTCAAATGTTTTCGAACACAAACATCTTTTATCCCTTTATTTTTTTTCGTCTCGGAAGTTGGAGTTCGAAAAGCATACACGTTCGAGTGTATGCCGACAAAATCAAGAATAGGTTCTCCTTTCATCTCATCTTTAAATTTACCTATCACCTTTTTATTAATCTTTGGAACTCCCATCACATCTTTCATTCCACTAGTATCATATATAAACTTCTCACCATTCTGTTCTACATCTTCTCGTACTATATCATTGAAAGTGCTGATGCTGGAGGTGTCCGGGGAAGGAAGAGGTACACTGTAAACAAAACTATCAGTATCTATGTAGGCTAATCGTATTCCAGGGAACTGCTTTCGAAAGTAATTGTAATGCGTCTCATACATAAGCAGTTTAGAAAGTTCAAGCACTGCCGCGCCAATGGAAACTGGCTTTTTATATTCAAATTGATCCCTTTTCAGTTCCAGTAGGACACTGTCGCAGGAATCGCCATCCTCTTCGGAAGTTACGAGAGTTATATGTTTCATCTTTGGATTATACTTCTGAATCTTTTTACGACCACTATCCGTACTGTTCCGGCCCGAAACAAATTTAAAGTCTCTGTACTTTCGAACATCTTCTATTGTCTTGCCGAACATCGCGTTATTCATCAGCTTATAGAAATTCTTTTCAAAATCTGTCTTTCCCTTTGCCCTCATTTTAGTGTTAAAGTCAATATATTTCGCGAGACACGGAGCCTCTTCAACTGCAAGTGCCCGATGAATCTTTTTCAGCCGCATTCCCATCCGAAGATAGAATTCAAGCAACTTATAATGTAAGACGTATCTCTCTCTGTCCATAAGACTTGTAATCAGTCGACTCCCTTCGGCGGTAGCTTTCTGCCTCGGAAATTCGTAGTGATGTGGCGCGAGTGGTAGATCGGAATGTTCTTCATGTAATTCAGTCTGATATTCTAAGTCTACTTCTAGAAAACTTGGCGGAAATCTAGCGCCGGCCCAGCCCCAATCAAAGCCTGCTCCGCCGTTCTGAGCAGACCATTTTAAATATTCTTCCTTCGTCATCCAATGAAGTCCACCCATTGGCATTGCCTGACTCATAGCCCAGCCATAAAAATTGTTAGCATCGAGATATTTTATTTCGGTTAACGGTTTCTCAGGATCGTAATCATTGTAAGCCGGATGATTTGTCCTTAAATAATGAATATTACACTGGCTGATACCACCTCTAATTCCCCTCTGAATGAAATTTATCTGCCCAGCATCTTGAATGAGTTTAAATTTATTACCTGTGTAAAGTAACATAGCATCCCATGTCAAGCCGGGCTCAGACATATAGTGAGCTGGATCTAACTTATATGCTTCTAAACATGTGTCACGGAAATTTTCAAATATATTCGCAAGAAGGAGAACGTCCGTCTCACGATAGAATTCCATATAATCTTTAATCGTCCGACATCCAACTTCGTCCCACACCTTGAATGCATGTTCGTAATCAGACTCAGAAATCCCCTCTTCCGTTAATTCGCTATAAAATTTGTGTCGTGATGGGAGCTGGTCCTCTTCCAATCGCTCTGGAGAATCTAAATATTCGTACGGAAAGAAACCTTTTGCCCGCTGAATGTTCGGGTACGAAAGTGGTACTGCCGTCCATCCATTCTCTGGCACAGTCTTTGCCAACTTCGCGAGCACTGTGCCAGACATCAACTGAGCACTGTCCATAAACTTTATAGAAAAGAAACGTTTCTTTGTCTCCCTCCCCCCATCGACAACAATTGAGGCGTGAAAAATAAATGTTTTCATAAGACACATAATTCCTCCATTGCCCGTCTAAGCTATGATATTTGGCTCTGGTTCGTCAACATCCCTGATTTCATGTATTTTTTGTAAAATAAAAGAACCATTGTATCCTTTGAGGTTGTGAAAGTATATAGGAATCGTTCTTGATGGGCGGCACTTTTCACAATAAAAAGTCGTTCCGATAGAATCCTTCACTATTCGGTATCCGGCTTGATCTCCACATGCAATACAGTCTGGATCGTTGTAATTAGAGGTATCTTTTATCGGTTTTATTTTCCAATAATATGATTTCGAATAATTCTCAGCCCTTTTCTTCATATCCTTTAGAAATTCTGTATCACAGGAGAGGCCCGTGAATGTTCTTTTACTAAAAACTTTCGGCCCGGAACCATTCTGGCCTAGCCCCCAGCGTTCAAGCATAACATACGAAATACAAATTGGAATGTGTCGGCCAGTGTCCTTCTCAATAATTGCCTCAATATCTGCATACACGACGTAGGGACAAGGAACCTTCTTCTTATGTCCTTCAAATTGACATACTTCCTTAGGAAAAACTGGCTGAGCAGTGTCTGTTCCACAGTATACCTGATGTATTTCTAATTCTTCTGTTGACGCAAAACCCCGCTTACAAACCATACAAATACACTTCCGTCTGTGCACATTCTTATGATCATTTTGAGAATAAAGAAGGTGATTTAACGCAGTAATTGGTACATAGTGACCCGCCTCTTCGCGGACTATTAGTAAGATATTCGCTACTTGATCCGCTCCGCCTTCCGTACCGGTAGGGCCTTTGGCTTCGCTCAGATAGGGGGCTCCGCTACAGCTACTATATAACACAGTTATGTCGGACGGGGCGGGATCATTCTCGTAGATCTGAAATACTTGGAGCTTGATGCCTGGATTTTGCTGCTCGAAGCGCTTGAATACAGTCTCATTGGCGGGCGTAGGAAATGGTATTCCATCAAAAGAGTAATCGGCCATAAATGGAGTGTACGTATTCCATTTTTTTCTAGTCTGTCCACATTTCTTTTCACGAAAGTGGGGGTCACCTAACTTTATACTTGCTACAACTGCGTATTGAAAACAATTCTCGCTGCCGAAAGGAAGAATAAGATCGCTCCCACAATGCTTATTTTTTAACCATCCGGGAAGTTGAATCCGTTCCGAAAGGATGCTCTTGTGTGCCGAAGGGCGGCCGGCCCTGAGTAAAACTTCTACTAGAATTACTTCAAAATTAAGTATCTCCTCGAGAACAAGACCAGAACCCTCAACATTTTCAATTGTATCAAGCATATGGTCGTAGCGATCTATTAATTGTTGTTTCACATCCGATTCCGCTCTGCCTCTTACATCTTTTGTGTATGTATCTTTTAATTTAACAGGCAATGTACGATTTTGTGTATTACCGTTTTTCGGATCCACTAATTTGAATTCCCTTTATGTATAAACAGAGTACATCTTTCTTATTTTGGTCATACCTTCGATATCCACCAGCGTTTCGATATCCTCGACTCGCTTGACTTCAGGAAATTCTTTTCGTAAAACTGCCCCGTCGAATACTTCAGTTACAGCTTTTCGTAAGCGGCGCCTAACATCAATATTCTCATCCATAATAATCTTTATAATATTTACTATCCTAAAAATTTTTAAAAAAGAAAAATAATTATTCTATGATAGGTCATCAAAATCTACTATAATATTTTTGACAGCATTTATTTGATTATATATCTCGCCTAATCTTTCTAAGTTGATTAGTTCTTCCGCGACTTGAATTTCTGGTTTATAAGGCGTGACACAAAATAACCTCTCAACAGTGAAAGAAAGGGTACGCTTATTTAAGCGCAGTTTAAATGTTAAGAATTCTATCTTACTACCCCTTCGGATATTATGAGGTACAATAGCAGGATTTTCTCGGGCTGTCAATGGGCTCACTGCTTTAAAACCACAGTCAATTTCTTGAACTATATCAATACATGTAGTGAAATCGTGAATCCCTCTTTTAAACCAAAATTTAAAATATTTTGTCTGTGTGTCGCTCCCTTGCTTCTGATACACTTTAGATGGATTGTAAAATCCGATAGGATTCTGGGAGTGAGCGGCCAGGCTTGCAGCATAGCTTTTAGCAGTGCTTGCATCGAAACTTTCACCTAAGGTACGGAATACTATCAGATCGGTAAACTTTTGAAGACTCGGTAGCCAATGGACACACATTTTATCACATGTAGCAGGATCTTTTGAACCATATTTACGCCCGATGGGGAAAACCACTTCTAGCTCACTGTCTACATATATAATAGGATCTACATATTCACCAAATATGAGTTTGCCGTCACTGATTTGAATATTGTTTTCTCCACTTTCAAGTACTTTAATTGCATCTGAAATAGAAAGGATTGCCATTGTCTTATCGTAATATATCTTAACGAAAAAATAATTAAAAAAAAAACATTTCTATGATATAGATAGAACAAAAATGTCATACATATTTATAAATGGGACAACTGGAAGTGGTAAGAGTTACGATGCAGTAAATTTGGCGGGCACCACCGACCACATTATTTGTGACTCTTCCATAATTCAACATCTGACTTTTTCTCGAATCCATTCCCACGTTTCCGTGGCAGCGGAAGAAAAAAATATTGTTTCTAGAGCATTTGACCATTTACATAGTTTCATTATCATATTCAAAGATATGCCTTTTGATTATTGCAGGCGGAATATTCTGACTCGAGCCAGTACCTTAAAATAACTAGAAGAGATTCATAAGCAGTTCAAACAGACTTTCTTAGAAATTTGCAACAACTACAGACTTCCATGTTTGATCATTAGTTATCCTCTTACGCCTGAAGTTCTCATGAATATACTTAATCCAACAATTGATACCAAGACAGTCGGGCCAGTAGATTTTCCACGAGCTTTTGACTTTGGAATTGCATGGGGCGGCCCTTCTGCACGCGATAGTGGCAGCCAGGGATTTTTAATAGAGGGTTTCGACGAGGAGGAACTTGAAAAAACTTATTATCCACCTAATCAAGAACAACTAGAACAACCTCGAGTCTCACTCAAGAACCTACACAAACTTCTTAATGCTTGTGAATCTGTGCATGCTTATAATGCTTCTTTTGACTTACAGGCACTTGACATGATGCCGAAGGAACCCTACGGTTCCGAAAGGGGGCAAGACTTTGAAGATACTTGTCTATGGCTCATGTCAGTTGTGTACATTATACTTCAACCAGAACTTATCGATAAAGCTGAACAAGGAGGACTGGAAAGAACGGACCTTGGCAACATGAGAAGTCGCTTTAAAGATCTTGCAAACTTAATATGTGCCTCCGGATCCTCCCCCTCCCCTGTACCACCTCATCCACATACTGCCAAAAAAGATGCAATAAGTGAACATTACTTACGACAATACATGATAAATACTTGGCCAGGTGGTTGGAAGCGGGCTGGTGGTAAACTTACACTTTTGGCTTTCAAGAAATTAAGGCTTGCTCCATGGTACTTATTGAATAACTTTCGTAATTACTTGCGTTAGTAAAAGCACAGGAACTTGGTCGAGTACTCCTTCGGAACGTTACGAAGTTCTAATAACATTTTCCTCTGGCTCCCAACTATTGAAACTTTCTGGATAGCCTTATGAAGTTCTTACAAAGTTCTAATAACATTTTCCTCTGGCTCCCAACTATTGAAACTTTCTGGATAACCTTATGAAGTTCTTACGAAGTTCTAATAACATTTTCCTCTGGTTCCCAACTATTGAAACTTTCTGGATAGCCGTGCCATTTTATCAGATAATATTTCTTTCCTCTAATTTTTTTCGTCTTCAAAATTCGTTCTACTCTGTACAGCTCCTCGGCACCAACACGTTCCGAAAGGGCGCTCTGAAGTTCATCAGAATAGAAAGTGCCAAGTATTTCCTCTCCATTCTGATCTTTTATTTTGTAAACTGGCGGAGTACCCAGTCCAGCTGCGTACAATATTTTTGAAACTATGAAAATCTCCTCGGTCCAATTTGGTACATATGCTTTCCTGAAAGTGGTCTTGTATTTTGTAATTCGAACCTGTTCTCCCGGCTTGAATTCAGGGTTAGCTCCCATGGCTGCTAACTCAGGACCGTAAAGTGTATAAAATGCCTGCCAATCGTTGTCCTCTGTTACGTCGACGGGTTTCATTTTGATACTTCCGTGTATGGTGTTATTGTAATTCTCGAGAAGTTGTGGTAAAATGGGGAGCCAGGAACGTGTCTGTCTGTATGTGAAGTATTTCCATATCATCGTCTTTAACGTACGATTAAAACGTTCAACGACGCTAGCTTTTTTGTCACTGTAGGTGTGAAACCAATGAATTCCTGCCTCCTCCAACCATTTCTGCATTTTTCGGTTAGTAAATTCCCGCCCCTCATCTGTCTGAAGTTTGTCGGGTTGCCTCCCGGATTTCTTTAATATGTCTGGTAGCGCCTGTAACGTATCATCAGCCGTTTTTGACTGTATCTGCCTGGCCCATGCATATTTGCTTAGCACATCGATTACTGTTAGCATGTATCCAATGTTTTAACCTTCGGAACGATTCTCTTTTGCGAATGGTGAAGGGAATTCCACGAGATCATCCTGCTAAAACTCGTCTATCGATATTACGAAAACGCGCCTCCCGCCCGTAGCACGAGTACGAGGTACCGGTTTATGTAGATTATAAGTTAGCTGAGTTTTTAACCACTCCTGCACCTCTTTCTTAGTAACATTTAGTCCGCTGGCGCGTGCTGCATCATATAATTTTTGTACACCTCCAAACCCAGTTTTTGGGTTGTAATATGATTCTCTAAGAGTACCTTTGGTCGAAGCCATGATTAGCTTAGCAGCTGTTTATATTGAACATAATAATGTTTATATTTTCGATACCCTATTATACGAAAAATTGAATGTCGTACGGATGCCGTAAATGAAATACTAGTTTACTGAATGGTGTATTTTTCAATTGCCTGATTAGGGAACCCACCTCCCGTTCTGACACCTCCATTCCATATTCTTTTATAATAGTCTTGTTATCTGTCTTGCTGGGTGTGTAAAATAGTACTAACATCTGTATATTTTCCCTAAATGGTTTACTAATACTAGTATATTGTCGAGTCAGAACCCAGACAGATAATCCGTTGTGTCTTGCGCTGAAACCAAGTTTGACTAAAATGTCACTGCGCTTCTTCATATCTTTGGAGGAGGCGCAGTCGTTGAGGATTATTAAAGTGTTCGTGCCGGCCCATTCTTTTTGTACTAAGGCTAGTGTAACATCCACAGCATCGAGTCCGACCGGAAACACAAACACGTGGTCATCGGTGAAAATGTATCTTTTATTATACGTTTTATTGTTCATGAATGCTGGACAAATGAAAACTATATATTCAAATTTCCTTAAGTACGGACCGGTGAGGAGATCCATCACATATTCTGTTTTGCCAGAATTTGTCGGTCCAGTTACAACCATGTTGAATGGCACGGTTGCATACATAGGATCTATATACTGTACATAAATGAATCTCTTCTAGTTCTTTCAGAATATTCCACCTACAATAGTAATGAATATGGCTAAAGATAACAAACCAATTTTGCCGTATTCGTGAATAGGATCCGAGCCGGCGGCAAGTGGCACGGCTGCTGCCTTCCGTTCCCGTTCCGAAGTCGATAAGGGAATCTGACTTGTGTCAACAGCGTATGCCGTATTAGGTGGCCCTCCGGAGCCGTAACCGTAGGGTTCCGAAGGGGGCCCTCCGGGATGCACAGCATCCTTGCCATTTCACAGCATCCTCTTCCCCTTCCATCTCATGTTTAGCACTTTCTTTAATTTCTGTGTTTATATCTCCATTTACCCCGAAGACCATAGATTCTGTTGCGTATTGTAATTCATTATTATAACCTGCGATTGCCGGGCCTGAAAGAATGACCATTTTAGACGGTAAGAGAAGTAAATTGGGCGAAACTGCCATATCAAGTTTGACACCAGTATTCATTATTGTGTCTTGATATCGCCTATAGCTTATTACTTTGTCAGTATTACGAATTTCATCTTCGAGGAGAACGCCGAATTCTTTTCGGACTTGCTCTGTGCTGCCAGTATCATCCACAAAGGTACTGTGAATATTAGCTTGTGCGCCAAGTATGCAATATACATAGGCTTCAAGGCTTTCATTGAGGCGGGCGAGACCGGCCTTTGTTAGTCCGGAGTCTCCCTTCAGAGGAATGAAACTATTATATTGCCCCTCTGTTCCATCATTTCGGAAGAAATAATAATGTGGTCTGTCTTTGTCGGGCAGTACATGTTTTTTCTTTCCAAAAATGGTATGTATAGAAAACGCCTCTGTCGGCGGAAAGAAAAAGTCATGACCATTGTATATTGCTTTTGGCTGTCGAACGGGGCCACGATTAGTGTAATATTCATAACCATAACCAAGACCTGAGTTTTGGCCTTTGCGATATCGAAAGTCGGACTTCGTTGGGCTTATATTTCCAAATTCTGTACATAGAAGTTCATATTGGAAGAGATTGTATGGATTGTCACAGGCTTTGAAGACAGAGGTATCGTCTGGAAGTGCAACGCCCATTTCATGAAGTATCCGACGTATTGTAAAGTATACATGAAAACGGCAGAATGATCGTATTTGTGGCGGATATTTCTTATCGAAGAGATGGGCGAATGATATACCACAACCAGTAGTGCTGCACCATACAGCAAAATTTAATTGCTGGTCCACATATTTCATGTGCGGGCCGCCCAGCCATTTATTACTTTCTATAGCTGATCGATGAGTGATTACGTTATCTTTGAACACATCCCGCGGATGAAAAGTAAATTTATCTGTCGGCGTTACATATATTTCTAAGTCAATGAGAATAGGTTTTACTCCCCCGTTTGGTTTGGAAGGAATATCAGCATGCTGTACTGTCGGTATGCTCGACTTATTCAATTGAAAAGCAACTGGGAATGCGTCTGTACTCATTATTCGTGTTTCTATATATAGATAGATTTTAATGGAGGAGAATTTTCCATACTTCGGTATGGTTCTGTTAGGGGTACTGACATTCCAGACTATGTTAATACTATATTTCAGATTCAGGTTTAAACGTGTATTTATTTTTTTACTAAGAGTTATTTTTTACTAAGAATAGATAACATACTGCAAACAATGGAGAATTTAATAAAGTCATCGGCAGCAGCAAATACGACAGCGCCACTACCAACCGCAGCGTCGGACGATCAATCCATTACAGAGACGAAACGTGAAAAATACTCTGTGTCATCGCAAGTGGTCAAAGTAAGATATTTTTGGCAAGGAGATTTCAGTTGCGGACATGGAAAAATGGGGGGATGATAAGGTAATTATAGCCTTCAAAATATATGAAGCGAAATACAGTTCTCTTATAAGTGATACCATCACTCAAAGTTTTATAGATATAGGAGCCCGCGCAATAAGTCAGGTAGTTCCAATCGATGATCGAACAAACTATGCCACTGATCTTAAAAAGGATTTTATTCTAAACAGTGAAATAAAACGATTATCAGGATGGATAGCGTACACATGGGGACCCCTACTTGCTCTAGTTTCCACCGGTTTTATTACGGGTAAACATGTAGATTTTAAAAAATTGGGTTTAATATAATACCTGAAATAAATGGATTCAACTTTGCAAGCACCCCAAACGGTTCCAACACCGACTCAGCAAACGGAAACGGCCCCGCCGACTCCGACACCTCAGACTACCCTCCCGAACGAGCCACAGCGCAATATAGAGAAAATTACATTACCGACGAAGCATCCAGCGAGAGTTGCTGCGGGCAAGCGACTAGCGGAATGGAACAGGCAAAACAAGGAGAAGAAGCGTCAATCGATACCAATGACTGACGCAGACTGTGACAGCTTACCCAGCCCGCCACAACAGTGTGATAGCTGGTATAATAAATGTTATCTTGTTTTAGGAATTAAAAGAGTTTCATTGACTGCATTAGGACTTTATTGGGGGTGTGCTCGGCATATTTGTCCCGTTAAGCGACCGAGTCCAGATCGGAAAGATGAGCAAAATCAGAAAGCGAAAAAAACAGAGCCCCTAGCGGAAAGTAAGTTTTCTCCCTCCAGAACCATTCCATAGGGGAACCAAGTCCCAGCTCCTCTACATTGTATGAGATGGATTAACTCGTAATTATTTTATTTTTCTATTTTATATACATGTCAGCAATCATGCATACTAAAACAGTTGTAAACACAATGTACGATGGTATTGTAATCTCTGGACTTACGATGGGATATCTAATGATCTCCAGCAAATTTCTGAAAACGGATATTGGCGATCCAAGTCGCCCAAATTTGACTAGGTGGGTAAAATTAGGTGGTGCGACTGCTGCTGCGGTTGCAACCAAAGATCTCCTGGAACAGAAAAATATTATTCCTGCAGAACCTTATACTTTGTAATGTATATACAGTAAGTATGATCATTTGGAATTGAAAGCAAAACAGGCAAACCGGTTACTGTTAATTTTGACCCTTGCATTGTCATATCACAGTTTACAAAAATAAGACTTTTACAGTGTTCACTCTTTAATTAATGGTATAACATATCGAGGACAAATACTATAATAAAATATCAAGAAAATGGGCAACCGAAGAAGACTAAATCAATACGTCCAGGTAACTACAATATTGATACACTCAATAAAGAAATCGGGTTGCAGCCGAAAATCAAATTTGAAAAACATCTGCCGACAAACCGCGTTCTTCTAACTTTGGCTAAAGATGTTAAAGTATTTTTAAGCTACAGGTAGCTTTGCTAACCTCGTCGGCTTTTCCGAAAAAAATGAGGACAACCCTGTGGAAAAAAGTACTATGAGTCCGAAGACAGCAGATTTCTTAACAGTCACTAAATACATAGTTCATTCAGATGTCGTTGATGTTACTGGAATTATGTTTCATTTGGCTCTGGCGAATACATACAGGGGAAAGTATCGGACTGTTTACAAATACTTCCCATCCGGGATACAAAACAAATAAGTGAAAAGGTCACCTATGACTTAAAAAACGAGGGCTCAATTTCCATGCCACTGAGAAAGGGTTCAGACTTTATGAGTTCAATGCGTATTTGGATAACAGATCAGGATGGAAACATGATCAATGTCAATAACTGGCCAACAAGCTTTTGTATTGAATTATTGTAGCTAACGCAGCATAAACCATCCTACAACCAATCCTCCAGCAATATAAATCATTTCATATTTCTTTTGCTCTTGACTGGGCTGATAATAATCTGAGAATTGCGCTAACGCTTGCGCTGGCCTTGACGTAGGGTTGGCTACCGCTTCTGCTTCTTCCAGGATTTCTGCATCTGTATCTCTTAATTCAACTGAAGCATGTGCGTCCTTTGCTTGATTTTCTCTTTCCCAATCAGCTTGGAGTAATCTTTTTTCTGACCAGACGGCACGATCATGTTCAAATTTTTTTAATGCTTTATCATGTCTAATTTTCTCTTCAATAAGAGCCTCACAATTCCCGGAAAGCTTTTGTCCAATAATATTTCCTCCTGTGAATGCCGTTGCATTCAATACAGCGCCGAGAACTGTCATCCCTATAGCTGAAGCCATGATTGTATATTTATATTGTACGTAATAATGTTTATATTTCCTTGTTATTACAAGGTATTATTTATTTTCACTGTATATGGGATAATCATGTCTGGTCCAAGTAACTTCAGTCTAGGTACAATTCACGTACAAAATCTCGAGCTCGAAGATCTGAGTGATGTTAAAGTTAACAATAATACTAAGATAGCAGGTAATCATAATAAGGATTACGTACTTCGTTACAAGGACCGTGAGAAACAGTTCGTTTTATCGCCAGCAACAGCCCAGAAACACGAACATGCTGTAGAATTTTCTGAACTTAAAGACATTGATGAGTCCATAATAGACGCTACAAAGGCTTCAAATGATCCTACTCCTTTTGCTCTGATGCGGGATTGGGATAGTCAGAAATTCATTCCTTATAATGTAGCACGTAACATCTTAGATATATTGGATAGTGAAATTTCAGGTGGAGTTGCTGAACTGCCTGGGACTCCGAATGTGATTTATTTTGATAGCAATGTAAACAAATATAAATTGTCCGATTTTCGCCTTTATCTTAAGCCTAATAACTCATACATTACACTACTTGGTATACCCGTTCACCTTAAAATTAGTCCTCTTAATACAATAATGAAGGCAGATAATACACTGCGAAGGTGGATAAATAATGGGGAGAATTATTTTATTTATTTTATTTTATTTATAATATTCATCCACAGCGGACACGATACGTGTACCGACATAGGATAGGATGTGTAGTTATATATTTATTATAGTGACTTATGACATCACTAATACAAAAAACTGATTATAAGTCATACATTATGAGAGGTCATCCAGCCCAACAGGCTTACAAGTCACTATAAAGCAAAATTAAGCACTATAGAGGGTCTCAGGACGAAGACAATAATGAACTAGAGTTAAAACTAATAAATAATGTAAATCAACATCTCATTCGTGACAAACTTAGGAAAGAAATATTTGCAGCATACACTGCGTCAACTAATTGAATAAAGTGTTGCGTCTTTTCTGAAACGCTTTCTTGATATATTTTGACGTTAATCTGGCATTATTCAGCATAAGATAACATAATTTTTGCATATCATCAAAAGAGGAAAAACCCTGATTTGTTAACTCAACCTCGTGATACAAGTGTTGACGAT
>LD349418.1:41904-52566 GCA_001465055.1 Ptychodera flava | reverse complement strand
TTTACGGAGCGATCGAGCGTGACGCCACCCAAGCCACGCTTTGCATAAACTAACTCCAACGGGGGCAGCTCGCTATTTATACCAAGCCCTGGCCTTTAACCAGAAAGGCTAATCAACTTGAGTAGCTATAGCAAACCCTGCTTTTCTTAGCACACCTTAAATTCTGTTCTTGATGGTAGATGTACAATAATGCGAGTTACTAAGTTTTTGACCCTAATTGTAATAAATCAAATAGCAATAATGGGGCTTACCTCTTACTATTAGTCTTAATATATTATGTCCACTTCCTGTCCGCTCCCCATAAAAGATCCCATATTCATAAAATCCTTCATGACTCTTCATGGCATATGGTATTTTAATGTATTCCAAACCATACCATTCAGGTCTGAATTTTCCATTAAAATACCAATTTTTTCTTCTTCTCCCATAGATCCGCCGATCAAGGCTACGTTGAAACCTGACCCAAACGAACACACTTTCTCCTAATGCAACCTTTGTATCCACTCTCAGTGGCATAGCCTTCTCTTTGGATAAAAAAAAAAACACATAGAACAGAAAGGATTACTAAATGTACTGTATTCAAAGTGTAAATTGATTTTGGGTCAAAAGCTTTGATAGCAATTTTTATTTATAAAGTTACAGCTCCATTACCCTTATTTTTTTACATATTTTCAAATAACTTGGTTTGAAATCAAATGTAACTTATGTTTTTAAAACAGTTGCGATGAATGCACTGCAGTTGCCACAGGAGTTGCCCTCTTGTAACTGTACCCGGGAGTCACATATTTTGATTTGTTTCTCTGTCGCTGAATTTCAAAGATCTAAGACCAGCAGTATGAGAAACAAAATTTGACTAATGATCAAAAAACTATTCATACTATAGCTACAATTTTTTGTACACATGTCATCATTCAATAGAAAAATAGGGCCAATGGCTCTGTAGCTACCATAGATGTGCATGGTATGGAGGACATACCGGTACATACAGTCAAACTTAGAACTTGCTAGGGCCAGGCTAGCACAGGGCTAGCACTCTCTATGGCACTGCACTAGCACATATTGTTAAGCCAAACAAAAGAAGCTAACGCATGCTAAAGTGCACCAACACACAACAATGGCCAGTAACCTGCCAAGAATATTCATGAATAAACAACTGGCAATGAAGTTACACAATAGCTAGCAATGCACAAGATTGTCAAACTCAAATAAAGAGTTGTAGCTAGTTAAAAACTGAATTTAAATTGATTTTTCTGTAGATATACATTGACAGGAAAAATCACCTGTATTTGGCGGGGAAAAGTTAGCAGCAGTATGGTTAAAATTAAATATTTCACATGCCGAGAGACGAGTCATATAAAATGCTGAAAAATAGCTACAAAGTACCCCTAGTTGTTATTGTCATGAGTAAAAACGCAGCTAACATTTTCTCATACATGCTGAGCTAATATTGTCAACGTTATTCAATTCTGCGAGCCAGAAGATGATGTACACGTACCCGGTACCAATCAAAGCATCGCATAACACGTATGACTGTGATATGTCATAAACATTACATTTCTACATTACATTTCTAGAAGTTCTCTAAAGGTCATCAATTTGATTATTTTCTTGTCCTCTTTCTACTTACGTTATAATTTTGCAACCCGCAAGGCAGTTTATATGTGTTGACCAAAAGGTTATCGTTTACAGTCACACAGATAACTTTTCTTGAAATTTCATGAACAATAGATGACATGACTGATATGCATAACATCAGGGCTTGACAATTTTTTTCAGTTCACTTGTCCGTGGGACAAGTGGATTTTCAAGTTCACTTGTCCTCACAAAAATTTTACTTGTCCTCCATTTGTAATAATCGCCGACGAATTTCGCAGCAGCTTTCATTTATTTTGGTAATTTTTGCCGACGTTGACGCCAATTTTTCTCAAAAGTTCACATTGAAGGTACATATCATATATCAGCTTCCCATGTTTGGCAAGCATAAATGCCGTCGTAAACAGATTGGTCAGTTTCTGTTTCTGGTCATCATCATTCGGTTTACACATTGCGAGTGCATGCGATCGGGATGTTGGCAAGTGGAACCGTATCGCGCCCCTATCAGACCCGCACAATTTCCACAATCATTGTCCCGATCTTGTCTTTGATGCACCAAACAGTCCAAATGCCGTTGACTAGACTCATGAGACCTTATCGATTTAATGCGAAACATGTCGCATCCATCAAGAAAAGCATTTCGCTTTCCCAGTGGTTTGGCAATGGTGGGTACTTAAGACACAACGTACAGAACTTTTTGGAACCGTCATATTTCAACCAAGGCCAGTGTGCTTACCATTTCGGGAGATAACATCTACATGTACTGCGTTTTTCCTCATCATGTTTAGATCTTTTGTCAGAAACATCGTTCTAATCCCCGGGTTCTAATCATCACATCGAGTTGTCGATTCTCAGACAATCCCACTCACGCTGGCGCTTGTGGCACCGTCATAAATCATCACAGCGTTGTTTCTCAGATTTACACAACACCCATCGTCGTAAACCATACACCTCTTTACGGCAACAGCTTTGCTTGATTTTTAGGTCAGCGGAGCGGAAATCATGTTCTGGCCCACCAGAACGCACAATCCCTTGTTTGCGTTAGTGGAAAAAATATCGTAAAATACACATTACCGCGATCACTCCACAAACTGTCTGCCAACAATGTTTGTCTACCTCGCGAGGCCACATAAATGATTTTCAAGTACAGCATGTTCGATCGTAGATAAGCAATATGATTGGGTTTTGCAATTTTTTGCTCCCGTGTTAACACATGGGAGCATATGTCGCAGCGATGTCTGTCTGTCTGTCTGTCTGTCTGTCTGTCTGTTGGTCCGATATCTCAAAAACAGCTTATCAGATCAGAATCAAATCTGGTACATAGATTGAGTTTGCAAATGGCAAGAACTGATTATACGAGGGCTAAGGTTTTCACAGATGAGTTTCAATCAACAATTGCAAATCACAATATCCTTGGATTTGTAGAGACCTGGCTTAGTGGATCTGATGAAATGCTATGTATTCCTGGTTACGTTGGTTTTAATATGCCAAAGGTAAAACGATGTAAACGAGGCCGCAGGGTGGGTGGAGTTGCTGTCTATGTAAGTAATAATATTGTAGACGGTGTCACTCAATTGAAATGCAATTTGCAAGATGTAATTGTACTACTGTACTGTTTCACAATGATTTCTTTCATTTTCAATCATCTACAGATATTGTTTACTTTGTGTTTACACTGCACCAGAATACTCGACTATATACCATAGTTTACTTGACGTAAACGGAATAGTGCTCCTCTATAAGAGTGAATGTCAGATATATTGTCTGATTATCCTGATGTAAATGAAATTTTAACAGGAGATTTACTGCAAGAACCTCTTCTGAGGATTGCAATATTTTAGATGATTCTATTGATTATTTACCATTGGAATCATATTCCTGTGATATGTTTACCTTTCCACGCAAATCAAAAGACAAATTAAGTCATCAATAACTTTGGACAATCTTTTTTATCACTTTGTAAAATATTTGATATTCATATCGTAAATGGAAGTTTCGAACCAGACATTCCCGGAGAGTATACATGTATCTCAAATAATGGGTGCAGCACTGTTGATTATTTAATCATCACTATACTGATTTATTTAGAGCTGTAACATATTTTTCAGTTATTGATATTGATCTGTCTGATCATTTTACCGACTGTATCAAACATTGAAGTGAATATGTGTATTCCTAGTCTTCAAAAGCCCTCTGTAAATGAATATGAGGGTACACGAAAGGCTGTCAAAAATTAACTGAAAATTAACTGAAAGATATTTTTATTGAGTGCATGAGTGCCTCAGAAATGTGGGATAATGTACGTTTTGCGTTTGATATTTCTGATATTTCTAGCTATATATATGTGTGATATTTTTGAATCTGCTGCTGAAGAAGTGAAATACGAACAACGAAATTCATCAATATTCATCAGTACACATGCCCCATGGACGGTTTGACCTGTGGTGTCAACAGCTGAAGTCTGTGAAAAACAAAAATCTTCGTAACTTTCGTTTATGAAATACAGAGTCTGATCTTTCTAATTACATAGAAAGTAAACGTAAATTCAAAGCTTTCTGAATGCAAAAGAAACAAGAGTATCACGATAACATTAAATTGTCAATACTGAAGGAAGGTAGATATAGCAAAACATTGTAGGATACACTATAGGAAAACATTGCGAGACTGGAGCGAGAAAATGACGCTTTCTCGCAATTGGTGAGAATCTCTTGTTATTCTCTCGCAGTCAGTGAGAACTTGAGCTGTGAGAAATACACTCCTTGGTGAGAATAAAGTATGATAACAGATTCTCATCGGTGAGACTGGAAATTCTCACCAAGCATGCGTGGTGAGAATGTATCATACTCATCATTCACTAGTGAGAATCAACCAGATTCACCGTCCCTCGGTGAGAATCAACCAGACTCACCATTCACTGGTGAGAATCAAGTTGACTCGCTGTTCACTGGTGAGAATCAGCCAGACTCGCTGTTCACTTTATGAGTTAACAGCGAGTCTGGTTGATTTAATTCTCACTGATGAACGGCGAGTCTGGTTAATTCTCACCGGTGAACAGCGAGTCTACTTGATTCTAACCAGTAAATGATGAGTATTATACATTAATTCTCACAGTGAAAGTTACCATTCTCACCGTACTTGGTGAGAATTTACAGTTTCACTGGTGAGAATCTGTTATCATACTTTATTCTCACCAAAGAGTGCATGAATCAGCTGGGCGATCTAAAAAAAGTTACTGTAGACTTCTGTGCGGAACTGCCGGTTTATACATCCGTGGTGTTGCAATGCGAACGCTCGGTGTTTTTCATTTCTAAATGATAAAATTCAACACTATGAAGCAGTAACGAAATGATCAAGCCGTATTTAATATTTTGATGACATAAAATCGAATTCATGACAATCTTGTATCGCTTATAACATGAAGACAGACCATTTGGTCATGCTTGCATTCTGCTTATGCCCTCTGTGGGTCATTGAGTTAAGTGTTTACTATGTATTGCATCTATTACTCACTGCTGTACTGATGAATATGAAGTTAGCATTCAGATTTTTTATTTGTAATAGTTATCCTGTTTATAAATACTACAACTACTACTACCACTACTACTAATAATAATAACAAAGATGATGATGGTGACGAATTGTGATGATGATGATGATGATGATGACGATGACAACAACAAAAATATTCATTTCTATAGAAAAGTCGGGTAATTTCTGATTATTACCAATCTCTGATGACATGGATGCAATCTACAAAATGACTTCATTTGAAATATAGCATTCATTAAGAGTTTTGAAAGATAAAAATATGATCTATTTTTTATTTTTACTTTAAGATCATGACAAAGATAAATCAAGAAAAATATATGTAATTGGAGAAGAGTGTGACAGAAAGGGGATAACAAGAGAGATACTGGAAGGAAATGGTGTTTATGCTGTAGAAAATATAACTGAAATGGTTGTAGCTGAGCTGGAGATTTATAGAGCCAAAGAAGGAATAGAGTGGAAGAGAGTCTGCAATTGGATTGACAATTTGTATGGAGAGAGAAAGATCCTTTAACAGTCACTGCTAACTTCTTTCCGAAGTTTGAAGGCAAAAAGAGACAAAGCAAAAAGAAACCATAATATTGCATGTATAGAGCAGATCAAACAATAAAAATACTGTCTACCAATTAAAAGAGAAACGTCATCCAGTGCAAGAAACATGTACCATACAATAATTTGTTTATTTTATTACACTGTCATACTTCTTGGACAAGTTTCATGTATTTCTAAAAAAACTTCATGATGGCTGACCCAGTAAAGGAACTTTGAAAATCTTCACAGCTTCTTGTTTATTAGCGCAACACACGTGTAGGTCACACAGAATACTGAAAAGAAATACTGTCACAGCACCATTAACTAATTTTTTAAGGTTTAGTTTCACTATTTTGACTGAGTGTGTGTCAGTTGTTCGATCTTGTTCTACTCCCAAAGCATGTTGACGCAAACACTAATTATCTTATCAGTCAGATACACTGTTATTGTTGACATTTCAATTGTAGTCTCTACTAGAATTCACTTGTAAACAATAACAATGCAAATAACACTCTCACATAACACTCTCACATGATAAATAGATAATGTGAACCTGTGCAACTTACCATGCTTTAGGGAGTAGTTAAAGAATCTACAATAGGTAAAACGGGGAATTCTAAGGCGCGCATGCTTACAGTAACCATTGTACAAACAAACCTATGTGGCCTAAAGTGACCATAGAAATATGTGTATTCCTGTGTACATGCTCACTCACAATGTTATTTTTTTGGTATGTTATTTATTTTTGGTATTTGTACTCTATCACATGACTTCTTCCACGTTCATTTTCCATGGAACACTACAGTAGTCTGCACACAACATTTTTATTCTAGAGTAGGCCCACTGACATTCACAACAACAGTTAAGAAATCACTGAAAAATAGCAAATACTATGGCTTTCTAATAATGTCATTTCTGTTGTCATGGTGATAAGAAACACCTATAATTACATAAAAATATTCTCTCAATGATATTCAAACAAAATAACTTAATTGAACATTGTTTTTGCTTTTAATATGGATATTTGAAAGTTTTACATCAAACCAGTATTTGTTGCCATGGAAACCAATTCATAATATAACGTTTCCACAGAAATCATATAATTTGGCATTTTGACAAATTCTGATACCACCACTGTAAAGAGCACCCTAAGAAACCTAAGTGTGTGGAAAATCTCCTATTTTGGTTTAAATGTGAAGAAACTATTAAGAATTTTAAATTGACCAATGGCAAGCTCCCATATCCTAAGTTTTCAGCATTTGACCATGGTGGGTTTTATCAATTTTTATGAATTTAACAGTTTTTTAACGAGAAAACTGTGTCTGATTGAACAAATATCATTTTGGAAAGTGATAGTATGGAGAAAATTGAATGTAATTTTTATGTTACATCAGAAATTTTTAAATTCCTCTCAAAACGAGAGCGGCCTAAATATGTTAATTTATGCAAATTGGCATTTTTACTACACTTTACTCAAAATAATTCAAAATTTTTTTCACTTTCAATTGGCGATATCTCGGCCATTTCTGGGTCAATTTTGATCAAACAAAAAGCTTTCTGGTTTTTTTGTAAGATCTAACAGGAAATACCAATACAATATGCACATCTAACTTCTAAAAATTTCATGTGACCCCCTTAACTTAAACATTGAAAAATTGTAAGATATATATTTGTTGGAGATCAAACCTGCTAATATCATCTTCAGCTTTGCCAATGATTTTTTTACTGCATTTCAACACCAAATAGTTTAGTTCTTGTAGGTGTAAACAGTAGTTAATTGACATGATACTATTACTTATCTTTGTATGCCATAACACTACTGGAAGATCAACATCTGTACCATGTTTCATCAAATTTAATACAGCATTTCCAGACATATCACAGTAATTATGAAAGTTCATCAAATATGCAAATTAGCAATCAATCGACATGATACTACTTAATGTCTTTGCACAGCATTACAGTACTGGAAGATGAACATTTGTACCAAGTTTCACCGAATTTGATGCAGTATTTCTGGACATAGCCCAATAATTTGGAAAGTTCATTAAATATGCAAATTATGAATTAATGATGAATGTCTTCATTTAAAAATTAAGGCAATGTGAGCTCAACATCTATACCAAGTTAATAAAATTTGATGAACCATTTCGTGACATATCAGCCTAATTACGAGAATTCATTAAATATACAAATCGATAGTTATTTGACATGATACTACCGGGTACTACACATCTATGCACACCATTACACCACCAAAAGATCAACATCTGTGTCACATTTCATCAAATTGATGAAGCATTTCTAGATATATGACACTCATTTTTAAAGTTCGTCAAATATGCAAATAAGCAATTAATTGACACGATACTGCTTAATGTCTTCACACAGTAGTACAGTACTGAGAGATCAAGATCTGTACCATGTTTCATCAAATTTGATGCAGTGATAGCCTACTAATTAGAAAAGTTCATTAAACATGCAAATTAGCAATTAATTCCCATGATACTGCTAAGTGTCTTTCTACACTAATATGAGAGTGTGTGACACTAATATGAGACTGTGTGCTAAAGATCTGAACCAAGTTTCATCAAATTTGCTGTATATCCACATTTATCACCCTAATTATTAAAATTCATCAAATATGCAAATAAGCAATTAATTTATGCTTTTTATGCTATTTAAGTTTCATCAAATTTAGTGCAGTTGCTCTAGAAATAGAGCTTTTTCAAAACGTCATTGTCAATGACAGTCTCTGCTCGTTTAATAGAATGTCCATCACATGACCATATTAGATTGGATTACAAAAAAAAATCAACATGCATATGTATGACATAAGGAGTAATTCTTGTACTAAGTTTGAATGAAATCGCTCCAGCAATCTCTGAGATATCTGTGAGAATGGACACACGGACGGACGGACGCATGCACGCACAGACATGACCAAACCTACCAACATTAGACTAAAATGATTTTTGGACCAAAAATGGGGAAAATTGCCACAAAATTACAACTATAAAAATTTCTCACCACAATGTGAACAAATCTGATAGAGGCCAACCCTAGGATCATGCATACCAAATTTCAAAGCAGTGGAACCAGCAGTTTCAGATAATAAGATTTTTTGACCAAAAACAGGAAAAATTGACTCAAAAATACCATGATGAAAGATTCATCATAATTTGAACAAATCTAATAAAGTCACCTTCAAGTACCTACATACCAAGTTTCAACAAAATTTCACCTGTGGTTACAGAGTTGTAGCAGTTTGTGACATTTTCCCTTTTTTCCCTCATTTGCATATGTTTTGACACTCAGTATGTTCATTTGAACAAATTGTACATTTCTGCCCCTGAATGCACATCTCCACCCCTGGATGCAACTGTACACCAAATACTAAGATGGAGGTGCTGCAGTTTTGGAGTCTTTGATGTTCATGGACATACATCCACACACATGTACATACATACTAACAATCGTACATACATACAGACATACAGATGCTGCTGACTTACGATATAAGCTCTCTTTGGCATATACATATATCAAATATGAGCTAAGTACGAAATTTTAGTATTTGCTACATGAAATTATCTCACTAAGGTCATCCTAAGGTACCTGTATACCAGAGTGGTTTTGAAGAAACAATGAACCTAATTTTGGCAATCAGGTACATTTCTTGTACCTTCATTCTGGCTATTACGCACGTTGCTATTTGCAAATGTTCCATTTATACACAAAGCATGTACGAGATTAGAAAAAATGTCTTCTCGTTGAGATCGTAGTGGCGACAGTGAAGCAGCACTAGTTGATATCTCTAAATTTCAGTGAAATCCCTAAATTTCAGTGAAATCCAGAGTATACTAGGTGCATTACAGATCACAATTTTTTGAATATGAGAAAGTAAAGTGAAGGCATAATATTTTTTTTAATTGACTTTTTCTTTCTGATGATGGAATCTCCCTGCCTGTGTAGTGTACATTTTGTAAATGACAATAAGAACAGATCGTTGTCCTTCTTATATATGCCTCCATTTCTGCCTCATTCTTTGTTGGTCATGTAGGTTTCTTTGTGTGTTCTAAATATCTCCAGGCGAACAATTAATGACATCATTACGTCAATCCAGGACGGGATGCGGTTATTTTTTTTTAGTCTAAAACTTAGCTGCCTATTATTTTAACTACATATTTATCATTCCATAAGCTATATGATAAAACCTTTATGGCCCTGATACTTTAGTATTGCTTCGGTCGTACAGCGTATGGACCCTTGCATGCTCGGGCCCTTCCATCATACAACCTTGGTCTTCGAAACCCGTAATATTGCTCAATAATCATCGTTGATGACACAATCCCCACTTGTTAATGCGTACTTTGATTACAAGTCCTTAAAGAGGATAGAGTCCCGTTCATTAATCGGGTCAAAGATTAAGAATGAGTTCCATTGTGGTGAAAACATAAATGTGGGCTTTCACCCTAATTACAAAATGTCATTAAATAAGTCAATTAGTAGTTAATTGACAGGATGTTGACGAACATTTTTGCATTCTATTATAACACTGACTGATTATTCATTACCTACATCAATGATTTGCCACTGTATTTGAAAACTCAAAATCAACATCATTTGCTGATGATACCACAATTTATGTTACTGCATATTGCAAAAATTCGGACGGCACTTAACACAGATCTTACGAATATGCGTGACTGGTGCTTGAACAATAGATTATGTATAAATGCAAACAAATCAAAGTCTATGTTAATAGACTAAGGACTTGAGAAGGACTTGAGAAGGTTGCATGTCTATGCATTGGGATTGTCTTTGACAGATTATCTTGTGGACCCAAGTTCAGAGAACCTCGCAGGATCAACTGGAACCATAACTTTAAGATCATTATGGACTCTGTTTAAGAATATGCCAGGAAATGGGCTAAAAGGGAGGATGTAGAGCTGGACACACTGTCAGAATGGGTCAAATCTGTGAGGAAAA
>LD349412.1:126994-144548 GCA_001465055.1 Ptychodera flava | reverse complement strand
TAATGAAGTTTACAACTTGCCCAAGATAATTTGTTCAACAATTCCCAGTTTATTTGTGTCAGTCAAAAGTAAATCTTTACTTTTTTCTACTTTAATCAAGATATATCCACTTGTTCAGTTTGCTTAATTTTTTTGCTTAAGTTATCGATATGCAACTTTATCATGCAAACTTGGGAGACAAATTTCAGAACGGGTCCAGTCAAAATCAAATTACACATTTTGTTCGTAGCTGCAATAATACTATGGATAGAATCTCAGAGAACAAGATAGTATTTTCCGAAGTTGCAAAGGCCTGACATCTCAAAAATACTATAAAACTTTAAAGCATTGTGTATGAAACATTATTGTACCGTAGGCGATGGTATTTTAACCAATGCAATGCGTGACTAACACAAATGTTGGAATGAATTTGAGAGGGTTTCATTGGCATTTGTCTTGCATGTTTTACCTCAGAGAAACCATACGATGCTAATTAGCAAACCACAGACCTGGAGCGAACCCGACAAAACGTTGAGTGTTGTAAGATGATAACCTTTAACTCGCTTTCTTGATATTTCATATTTACGTAATCGAACAACGTAATCAATTCTGTGTCAAATTAATCTCGGGAACAGGTATTCGAACTCTCAAATTTTCACAATTCTTTTCTAATCTATTACAGTCTTTGGGCTGGAGGGGCCCATCGTGCACCCCCATAAAGTTTATGGGGGAGGGGGGTTAACCTACTACGTGGGTATTTTTTGTTCTTTGGGATCTGCTGAATTAGAAAAAAGATGTTAACATTGGATATTTTGGAATGCACTACCTGTCTGCACTGGTTTTTGATTTGTATGTACCTCAAAAAATGGCGAAAAATGGGTAGGGGTAGGGGGTACTATATCCTCCCCTAAATTAAGTAAACTGGCATGAAATAGCACAAACCTTACATTTTTGGAAAGCTCAGATACTGCTCTTTCTGAGAAACACCAACTTTAGCAAAATTAATCTGTGTACATAGAATAGGACGACTTTATTTAATAAAATAAATTTTTTTGACAAGTTTGAATTTTTTTACCCAAAATAGCATGTAACAACTGTGATTTACTTTTTATTAAGCAAAATTTTGGCAACTTTTTGTGTTTAAATTATTTTTTCCGACATACTAAACAAGAAAAAAAAAGTGTTAACATTAGATATTTAACTATACACTACTTCTCTGGAGTCAATTTTGAATTGTGTGTATCAGTATGGGGTGTGCAAAAGATAGGGGTAGGGGTACAACATTCTTTCCTTGTTGAAGTAAACTGGCTTGAAATGCCATATACTTTATAGTTTTAGAAAGCTTAGATACTGGTCTTTCTAAAATGCATAAGGTTTTAGTAAAAAAATATGACGTCATAGAATTGGATAACTTTAAATCGATTTTTTCTGGTAATTCAGTAATTTTAATCGGTAGAAAATACGATAAATATTGTTTCCTCCCAATGAAGCAAATCAAACAGATTTATGGATGTTATTTACTAATTGCAATGTGTTGAAGAAGAAAATAAACGTCAAAATTGGGTATTTACCATGCATTATTGTCTCTAGTCACTAAAATTGCAAGTTTTGCTACATTGGTATATCGTGAAAGGGCATTTTATTGTTATGCACTGAACTAATGCACAGCCTTAAAAAGCAGACTTTAAAACGCGCACACATATAGTCATATTGCCATTTTCTCCTTAAAGTAAATAGATTGTTGATGACTGTCTATTTTTATAATTCACTTTTTAAATATTTTTCTGTAAAATAATTTTGATAAGACGTATTTGGAAAATTGTCTATGCCTCCTTGTCTTACTTATCGGGTGTACACTAAAAAAGACAGCGAGATTACTTTAGACGAATTTTTGGGTGACGTCACAATACCACAGTTGTCGGAAGAACAAAAGCAAATGTGTGAAGGTTTAGTAACTGAAGAGGCATGCCATGCAGCTCTGAAAGGAATGGCAGGAAATAAATCTCCGGGTTCGGACGGTTTGTCGGTTGAGTTCTACCGCTTCTTCTGGGACGACGTAAAATTGTTAGTTGTCTCCGCTTTAAATGAAGGATGGGAAGCTGGTGAACTGTCGATTTCGCAAAGACGAGGAATGATTACATTGCTGTTCAAGAAAGGTAACGAGTCTGACCTAAACAATTGGAGACCGGTATCGCTCTTAAATAATGACTATAAAATTGCAACCAAAGCTCTTTCAAATAGATTAAAACATGTATTGCATTCTATTGTACATAAAGATCAGACAGGATATATGAAAGGACGATATATGGTGAAAATATAAGACTTATTTCCGATGTTTTACAGTTCACAAAAAAGAGAAAACAAAATGGTATTATTCTATTTGTAGATTACGAGAAAGCTTTCGACACTGTAAATTGGAACTTTTTGTTTCAAGTGTTGACAAAGTCTAATTTTGGTCCAAGTTTTATACGTTGGGTGGAGTCGTTGTATACCAATATTTCAAGCTGTATTAATTATAAAGGTTGGCACACAGAGCATTTCTCGTTACAGAGGGGAGTGCGTCAAGGCTGCTCACTTTCAGCTCTTCTTTTTCTACTGGTAATTGAAACTTTGGCATGTACAATTAGACAACATCATCACATCAGTGGTATTGATTTACCTTATGGTATGTCTGCAAAAATATCACTTTTAGCAGACGACACGACTATTTTTGTTAAAGATAAGCATTCTCTGGAAGCTGTTTTCGAAGTTATGGATACCTTTCATAGGAGCAGTGGTTTGAAAATGAGTAACAAGAAGACTAAAGCTATGTGGGTTGGGGAAAAAAGGAAATGCAATGAGAAAATTGGAAGTGTAGAGTGGACAAACGACCCAATCAAAACCCTTGGAGTTTACTTTGGTTATGATGAAAAGAAATGTAATTCACTGAATTGGGACGGGAAATTAATCAAATTAGAAAAACTACTTAAATCTTGGGCACAAAGAAATCTAACTATCTTTGGCCGGGTTACAATTGTAAAAGTTTTGGGCATTTCTCAGATAGTTTATTTAGCCAGTGTAATAGGTATCCCAGGCAATATTAAAGTTAAAGTGCAAAATCTCATGGACAACTTCATTAAGAAAAAACGGCCTATAAAAAATCGAATACTCAAATTTGGATATGAGCAAGGGGGAGTAAACCATCTTAACTTAGATAACAAATTAAAAGCCATCAGTGCAATGTGGATCCAAAGGCTGCTTGATAATAAAGGCAGCACATAGACTGCTATTCCTTGGTCCTATTTCCAGCTGGGTGATTCTCATGATTTGTTGCAGCAAAATCAATTTTGTAATTCTGTACACATAAATGTCAAATCACAGATTCCAAGTTTTTATGTAAATATTCTCAATTCATGGTACAAAGCAAGTGATAATGCTAAGATGAACAGAGTATTATGGAAATGGACGAATAAATATAATATGTTTTACCCATGTATTACAACAACACAGAGTATGGAGTCCAATTTTGTTCGTGTAAATAAATTGACATCGAGAGTTTATTATAAATTATTTTAAAAGCAAAAACGTGGGGCAGACGATAAGTTACTTAAGTGGTTTGTATCTTTACAAGCAACAAGTTTAAGAAACCAACATAATTGTATTAGAGTATGGAGAAATATTTACATAATTACAAAAGAATACAAATTGAGAGAGTTTCAGTGGAAACTATTAAACAGATTCATACCATGTAACAAATATTTATTTTACTGGAAAAGAATTGATTTTATGTACTGTAATTTTTGTTTCAGTATTGATACTTTAGAACATCGCTATTTGGAATGTGATGTAGCACAAAATTTATGGAAACATATTTCGTATATTGCAAGTAATTATACAGGACACAATATTATATTATCAAAGGCAGATATTATTTTTAATTGCGACTTAGGTGAGACTAGACCTGGAGATAAAGGCGACATGGTTGACCTTTTAATTCTACTTGCTAAATGGTCAATCCATAAATACTGGGTAACTGGAGGCACAGTAATGCCTGTAAACATTATTTTGAAAAATGAATTTATTCAACGGTACAAAATAGAAAAATTGAAGAATCCACATGCTAGTCAGCTAGAGGAATACGTTAGCATAATGAATTTAATGTAATGTTTTTCTCCGTTTAAGGATACCTTTTCTCTGTAAAATATGAATAATGACAATAAAATGAGAAAAGATGAAAAAAAAAAGCTTATAACATGTAATTTTGAGATGGCTTTTTCATTTCTTTCTTGCGAAGTTTTTCAATCTTGTAATTCTTTTGTTTTGTATTTCATTTTATGCCAATGTCACGTATATGTACAAGGCTAAATAAATAAATAAATAAATAAATAAAAAAGGTTTGTGCTATTTCATGCCAGTTTACTTAATTTAGGGGAGGATATAGTACCCCCTACCCCTACCCTTTTTTCGCCATTTTTTGCGGTACATACAAATCAAAAACCAGTGCAGACAGGTAGTGCATCCCAAAATATCCAATGTTAACATCGTTTTTCTAGTTCAGCAGATCCCAAAGAACAAAAAAATACCCATGTAGTAGGTTTAGGAGGGGGTGCACGGTGGGCCCCTCCAGCCCACGGACTATAACTTGTGGGAGCACATTTTAAAGCATTTGGAGAAAGAAAAATTGGCATCGTCTAGTAGCAAAGTTTGCACGGTCACCCCTGTTTCTTCTTCTTGACTTGGTAAGACTATGGTTGAAATTTTTATTGATGAAAGTGTGAGCAAAAGATTAACTTGTTTAACTTTCGAGGCGCGTAGGAAAAGTGGGGTAAGTGGGCCACTTAAGGGTATTTTGTCTCTTGCAGAGTTAATGATCCCGACATATATTATATAATATATTCATTAATGTGAAGGGTGACCATTGAAATATATTGACGTAATAAATGACATCAAATAAATATAAATATGCAAATTACAGGTCCATGAAAAAGTTTGTCGAAGAGATTCACTTATTACCCAACTACTGTGGATAAGTGGGCCATCCATTCTACTTAATATTTTCGAAGTGGCAAGTTCCGCTGTCTTTACAAATAAATGTCTTGATATTAATTCATCATTAAGTGTATATTTAAATTTATGATACAAAGATGAAGCAAGAGTGTAATTAATTAATGCAATTTTATTTATTATTATGCTAATTTGAAAGTAAATTGAACATTACATTACAAATTGAAGGCTCACAACTAGTTAATTCAGCAGAAATTGAAATTTTATTCAGAATAACACTGCGTTATCTAGTCTGCAACTTCTTACTACCTTTATTTATTAAACAAAGAATGGCAATCGCGCATAATTGACTTTATGTGACGCTCCACATTTACTGAGATCAAATTAAGGTTTAAAGACAAGAACTCTGAAGAAAGCTTGTCAATAGGCAAACTTCTACAATGTTGCTGTCTGACATAGAAGCATAAGGGGTCGCCTACGTGTCCGTCCCCAGGGGTGGGTAGGTATTTTGTTGTATTGCTAATAAAGGTTTATTCTACCAAACGTTGGTGTTTTGGTCTTGCACTGCCCTTGACAATCTTGCGTAAACAATTTATCAGCATGCTGCATCTATTATCTGACCAGTTTGATTGCCTAATTCGGCAAGCAAGCAAGGTGGTAATTTAATCTATTTATCATCCAATGAGTTTGAGTGCCTAATTTGCCAAAGTAAGCAAGGGTAAATTACTAATCTGTGGACGCTGTAGCCAGATTATCACCAGATTAACTTTGACAAAGTCAACAACGAACGGGCCAGCAAGATACCTTCAGTTAGGCTATACCTTGCTGGTGCGTTGGTGATAGCGTCCACAGATTAGTAATTTACCCATTCTTACTTTGGCAAATTAGGCACCCAAACTCATCAGATAATAGATTTAATACAACAAAACACCTACCCACCCCTTGGGTCGGAAAAGTAGGTGACCCCCTACGATAGAAGCCTATGTATGAGCTTATGTAGGATTCTTTAAAAAAAAACCGCGGTCTTCTCTTTGCTCAAAACACAAGTTACTGCAAAAGTAAGCTCCACAATACTGCAGGTTATGCTGCATCACGGTCCCTCCATCGTGGTCATCCAAAAATAACAAATTCCCATACCTAGGTACACTGAACTTTCCATGGGCCTATGCGACGAATCACCAGGCGTACCAGATATGCAGATGTGCAGTCAACGCCGCGCCGACACGCAAGATCAGACTCGGTACATGACGCCCTCTAGAGTTACATCATTTTCAAGTTAGTAGTAAGATTTACATCGAACGATCAGTCTATGCAATAGTTTAATTCTGTTGCGTGTAATAAGAATAATTTCAGATTTGCTTACCTTTCGACACAGTGAAATACTCATTCGCTTCACAGTGTTTAATATGTGATAAACGCAGGGAGAAACCAGAGAAACGGGCTTCACTTTGTGACGTCATCAATATTGTTGCCCTTTGATTGTTGTGACAACAGCCAAGATGGCCGCTGTCTAGCAATAGACTATCGATAAACCCGCTCGATATCGCACTCATGTACGGGTGTTGGAGACAGTTCATCGATCGTACACATCATAACAAGATCTAGACCAGACTAGGTGTCGTTAGACAGCGAAAGTAGCCTCATCTAACCCACCAATTTACGGAAATTTACGTGAAAGTTTGTCTCCATGAAGCCAGAGGCCAAAAGTCAGGCCGCGAAAAAGGAACCAGTACCTGACGCAGATGTTACAAAAGGAGATGAAGACGTAGAAATGGCGGAGATCAGCGAGGAACAGTTACAGGATTTATTCGCATGGATCGACGAAATCCCTCTCACGAGGCCAAAGAGAAACATCACGAGAGATTTCGCAGATGGTGGTGAGTGAACTCGGCATTTGTGGGTCATATACATGCTGAACAGATCCGTAAAGTGTGGAGGTGGTGTAAACTTTGAAGGAACTGACATGTGTTAATTGCTATCTAAAACGTGCGCAAATGAAATGTGTTTATCACATTTTGAATCGTATTTTAGCGTTGCTCACATATTAGAAAAACACTTTCCTTGGGCATGATAATGTAATCACAGAAATAGACGTGAACTCGCTCTCCATGCAGTGATATTATGAATAAACCCTCGGAAAGGTTTCTGTCAAACCATGCAGGTAGTAGCCCATGGTCAAACGAACAAGGAATTTGTCTCCTAGTATTTTATACGCGGTGACATCATGCAACTGAATCCCTTCGTTGGCTTGCATGATTCACAATAAAGCACTATGTAGTGGATAAGGGTCTTTAGTGTAAAAGAATGTCAATTCTCTGAATTGAGAAGGCAAAAAATTATTGATACAATTATGTTTGTTTCTCATAGTTTGTAATCCATATCTTGATTAAATTATAATTACTATTATCAAAACAATAAGGATCTACTATAGTAATAATATAGTTCTCCAAATTTAAAAACTTGTCTGGACAAAAATTACACCTTGGACTTGGAGCTGACTAACTGCCTCTGCATACATACATTCTGAACCATTCAGAGAGCAAACCTGGTCATCTAAGGTTCAAGCTCATCTTATTGATTTGTCTTCTACAAGTAGCCTGATAGAATCACAACGTACAATAGGGCCGTTCACAGTTTACGTCACTGTTCTCTTATTAATATGCAAAAATAAATATTTGTCCGCATTTTTAGATTACGCTTTTGAAAATTACGCGTGCAAGAACGACGAAAATACATCTCAGTGGGCGACTGCTAGTGGAACAATGAATACTAAAAAACATATTCACGGCTAAGAGTACAAGCTGCAAAAACAGCCACGCATGCAACATTGATAAAATTTGTCCGCATTTCAAGCTGCGTGTCCGATTTCGCGCGCGTACAGCTATATTTAGTAACAAACCTGTAACCATGCACTGCGCTATTGCTCTTTAAAAATGGAATGTAGAACGTCTTGTCTGTCTTTGAGTCGGAGCACATGCAGTTATGGTACTCCATAGTGTTTCAACTCTGTAGTTGCAGGACAGTTACTTTTTTGACCTTGAAGCTGACCCTTGAAGGTCATATGATAAACGAATTTGTTCACCTCTTGACCAATGAAATAAGAGCGCATAGTTAAGTTGCCAGTTACAGACTGCAATCTAGGCATGCAGGCCTTAATCAGCACAAACCAAAATCAAGTACTCTGGAAACAGTTGTGACAATGTTTTGTCAGATTTGTTTTGTACTGAATTTGGAAACCTTAACATTCTATAGATCTAACAACTTTTATGCATCTTGCAAGTTGACCTATCATGTCCAGATACACTGTAAATCAGTCAACTAACCATGGATGATAAACACTTTAATACCCATCCACATACACACACACAGACACAGGCACACACACACACACACACACACACACACACACAGACACAGAGCTATGTGCAAACTCAAGCTTCTTCTCACTGGTTTCACAGGAATTATCCAAAGTGAGATAATCCTCTCATCAAATATTATAACCATTATGGCTAACAAATTCTTTGATTAAAACTCACCGGTAATCAATCATGTTTTTGAGCAGCTGCATTAACAATATGAAAGTCATTATGTCTGATTGATTATAAGGCATACTAGTTCTTTGAATTTATTATAAACTTCTAGAGAATTGAGCTGCATTGAATGGGTAAGATAAATTCTTTAAAATTAAAAACGTGCTTTGAACATTCTTAGTTCTGCTACATGTTAGCCTGTTTATTGTAGTAATTCAATGGATGGTCAACTGCTATTTTTCTTAAATCTAAATTCTTTTCTTTCTATCACCGTATGATTAGATGAAATGCACTCTGGTTTCCATTATTTTCCTTGGCATTCACATGCTTTGTATTGTATTTTTCTTCAACAGTCATGGTTGCGGAGATAGTGAAGCATTTCATTCCCAAACTTGTTGAGATTCACAACTATACACCAGCAAATTCCATGCAACAGAAAATGAGTAATTGGGGAACTCTTAATAGGTAAGGCCCTGTGAACTGGTGCATTTGTAAAGTGTCTCTTGGGACTATCCGTAGTTTCAGTGTAAACAATGTGTCTCCCAAGTAGCAAAGAAACTGCCAGTCTGTGAAGGAAATTCCAGCAAGGTAGATTTTAATGTCCATTTGGTGTATTAACATAACAGCCATTGCCTTTTTTTCAGTTGGAGTCCCTTTAAATCAGCCATCAGCTAAGACTTTCCAGGTCTCAAGTTCAGTGCTGTTGCCATAGCAATACCTTTTCAGGAATCCAGTAGATACGACTTAGGTAACAGTTTAGCTCCGGTGGTAATTCCATGGATATTCCATGGAATTCTTTTATTTAGGCCATAAAGTGTAGGGCCAAGGTATGTGCATAGGGTCCCCAGTCATAGGACCTTATTTGCCTCTTGTCATTATACAATCAAATACAAAGCGATAATATCAAGCATCTTTGAAATGATAAATGATTACGCAAACCTCTGTAGATATGATAACTTTATATCACATCTTGTTTCTTTCTCTCTTTATTACCCTCTTCTCATCAGGAAAGTATTTTCAAAAATCAACTACAATGTTCCAGAGAACGTAGTAAGGCAGATTTCTGGCAGTAAACCAGGTGTCGTGGAAGTCGTCTTGTATCAACTCAGGAGAAAGATTGAAATGTACACAAGAAGTAAAAATACTGGTAAACCAACTGGCAATCTTGCTGGTGTTGGATTTCCAACAGCTAGACCTCTTCCACAGGTAATATTTTCAAGTCCTTGTTCTTCCTAAAAGTATTTTATAATATAATAATACAGGTAATTTTAGAGTATTATCAAAAACTTAAGAGATACTTTAAGGAAAACTTTGATTTCTTTAAAATAGAAGCGACATTTGATATTACTTACTGTCATCATATTTTGGTTATTATGTCTTTTTTCATTTTGAATTGAAAATGAATACACTGCAGCTATGATAGTATGAGATATGATTTATAACTCAAAACTTCAAGGATCAAAAATCATTTATAAAACTAAAGCTGATAAAAAGAGTGTCAATTTCTTGACTAATATTGCCGAATGAAGTGTAATCTAAACAAACCAAGGTGTAGCATACCCTACATGCTATGTCATCATTTACACCTTACATGGTCATCTCAATAATCGATGCAAAGAACTGAAAAGCGACAGATCCAATAAAAGAACGGATGTTGTCAAACGAAATCAGCCCTCACTTCAAATATTGCTTTAGTTTCATACTTATTACACACGTCGCCAACATTTGTGATAATGAAATCTTGATATAACAAATTAAACAGATCATCTACATCATCCTGAACCGTTAAGCCCTGTACTCTTCCATTCAACATTTCAATTTGATTAAGACTGTGTTTCAAATTTTAAAGCAGTCAGTTTTAACCGGAATCAAACAATGACAGAGGAATAACAAAAATCTGTATGTATTTTCATCCAGATCTCACCTGATGGTTACATTAATGGTCAAGAAGTTGGAAGTTTTCGTGCACCTGGTAATGACACGGACAGATCAGACAGACATAAAGGTAAACAGATGTTGTTTAAGCATTACTTTTCAAATGAGTAGATACAAGCATAGCATGCAACATTTATTTTTGCCAAAATCAAGGGACATAGAAAAATGCTTTTGCAACATTGACAACTTATCTCCTGGTGCTCCCTACCCCCTGTATGGTTGGTTTCATGTATCAAGGAAGCCTGGTAAATTGGCTTGTTAACAGTGGTGACATTTACAAGCATATGGTAATAAAAACATGCTTTTTGATATTGCAATTTATGCTACCAGCTTATTAATACAGCACAACATCTAGCTGACTATGCATGTGATCGAATTGTAACATTTCACACTGACTTTGTGGGGTAAGAAATGTTTCAATATTTGTTGATTAGAGCTTGTAGTCAATCTGATTTTTAATCCAGTCTGCCAAAGTTTACCCAACTCAAACTCGTCAATGAATCATTTCAGAAATGGTCCAGTTAAATTGCCATAAATTATGACTAATCATGTATTTTCCAGTATTTTTTATCTGTCTGTAAAATATGCCTTCTCTGTGCTGCTGCCAAAATCAAGTAAAAGAGCTTGGAGTTCAATCTCCCAATACAGTGTATTCCTGTATATGTGTCATGTCCAATGTATATGTTGACAACTGAACCTTAGTCCACAATGCAAATAATTTTTCAACAATAACATTAGATGTACACGATGCATTATGTTAGCAAGGCTAATGCTATAAATGTCATGATATTGAGGAAAAGTAAGTCTTCAATGTGTGTGTGTGTGTGTGCGCACATGCGCGTGCTGATTGAGGATGTATTTGTATACTACAGATCTGTAGTAAATTAAATCCTTGTCAAGCTAAGCATTTGATCCTAACTCTTTCAAAATTTGACTTTCAGGCACATTATCAATTATCGGTTTGCTTACGGAACCATTTTTAGAAAGGAATTCACATAAATGTTGTACAATCTATTCCTGTAGTCCGCAGACAATACTTAATCCAGTTCATTCTGTCTTCACAGCAGCTAAAGGAGCCAAACATCCTCCAGCTGGTGGTGGAGGTACTCAAAAGATGCACTCAAACCAATCACACACGAGTGTTGACAGTGGATATCTCGCCGGGTAAGTACAGCATTGCCTTATGACTTAACTTAACTTACCAAAGCAACAGGATTTTTGAATTTCTTCACTTTCATTAATACCTGAGATATACTCAATGTATGATTGAAGTTCAAAGCACTGTCTTCACTCCATTGCATGTGACTGTGACACAATTCAATAAGGCAATAATCTTTACTGTATGGTATTACATTGCATGTATTTATACCTCCATATTGTTACAACTTATCAAACACAAACAGGTCCAGGCAGTAGAATACTGACAGTTTTGTAGTTCATTTAGGAATATCTCCTCAGTCAGTAGGACAATGCAAATAATGTTTTTATTTGAACAAAACTACTCATGGAAAGAAGATTGATGACTTGATTGTCCTCAGCGAATAATTCTCTACTGTCTACCTTAGTTTTCCTATGTATAATATTTAGTTTGTTGTTTATTTATATATTATTTACTTTAAAAAAAATGTATATATCCTGTAAAGCTCTCCAATTTTTCACTTGCATGTTCCATTTTATTTTCCATTTTCTGATTTGGCTATAGTCTCAAGAAATTTACTACCAGGTAATTTCAAGTCTAACCCCCCATTTCCTATTGGTATGATCTTGTTTTGTGTGTGTCGTGAAGGGATGGATTATTCCATAATACATTATGAAGGGGAGATAAGGTCATAAATGTGTTGATACCTGTGTTACGTTGAATTCAAAATTATTTATTTTTCAGTGTTTACTCTCAATGCTGTGCTCATAAAACTAGACAGGTGTTAATTCAAGGTTCCAATTCCATTATCTAGGCAAAATTGGCTGTTTTTGAAATACATGTGTGTTCATGTGCCATATTACAAGAGTCTGTAATCATCACATGGTTGTACTTTTTGTTTTGGAAACCCAAAGAGCTGTCAAATTTACTTCTCAAACAAGGCATATGTTGAATAATTAAATAGAAGTCCTTATCCAACAACAAGCCGTACATTGACCACATCTCAAACCACACTTCCAGGACTTGTCTCTTTCATTGGAAACTTCACTTTTTCAAGAGTGCAAATTGCTGACTACAAATATCCAAAGCTTGTCATCTGTCATTCATTGCCTTTTTCACTTCAATTACGTGATGTCTTGGTACTGCACAAATCAATGCTTACTATGCAGTGTGTCTTTGAAACCTCAATAGATAATAGATACATGTATAGATGGAAACAAGTTTGAGATTTTTTTATGATAAACACCCACTAATAGGTAGTCTGACGTAAATTAAATATAGTGGAAAATTACAACCAGCCAGATAACTTACATCATTATAAGACAACTCTAGGAGACACTTTCAAAACCTGCAATGCATAATTCATTCATCACTATCACACACTATCAACTATTCGATTTTGATCATCTACATTTTCAGTGTACTATGGTCTACTTATACATAACTAACAGAAATGTTTGAATTTTTTTTGATGTTTTTGCTGTGTCATTTCAATCATTCTAACAGACAGATACCAATTAACATCTATGGGTAAGGGTTATATTGATGTCGTTGATGTAACAGTAAAATCGGTCAAAACTGAAGTAGTGTATATACTCTCGTATTGCATCCTTGTAAGATCATGGTGCAGTGAGATTGTTGGTAAATACAGTGTATTACCACTGCCATTGCAGTTTGTTGTTCTGTTTGGTGTGTGTACGCGCTATTGATAGTGTAATTGTGTATTGGTAAATTTATAGTACTTTTCATAAACACATTGAGCTTGGCTAGTTGTTTATATTGGTTAAACAATATTTAATTGCAATAAAAACAAAGCACAGTTGCATTAAAGGCCAGGGACTTGATCCCCGGGATTAAGTTTGTTTACCATAGTCTTTAAGAGGATTATGGAGTGCCATAGCCTTTTGTTTTCCATTGAAATTGTAATCTAGTAAGTAAATTTCCCTGCTAGACAATCTGACGCTGACACAGGCCTTTAATGCAACATTGGAAAATTGAGTCAAATAAGTGAGGAGAATGTGGAACGTAAATTTTTCACTGTTTTCTCTGTAATCTTTTTAAGTATCATGCAATGTAAGCTAGATGGAGACCATGAAGGCCAAGTTCCATGTGTGTATGTGGTTTACTTTGGTTCGATTTTTGCCGAAAATTAATTCTGATATCAGCTTAGTCTGTGTTCCATATCAGATTTCCCAAACATACCGGCTAGTCTATGATTGAACTCATCTGAGTTATTGCTTTGGTTGACCAACAGGCCTGTACCCAGGACAAAGTCACTGAATCATGTTAATGAAACACAGTTGAGTCCTGAAGTGAGGCTTTTATTGGAAGAAAAAGAACAGGCATTATTAGCATCTCAAGAAACAGTACAGGTAACTACCAAACTAATTCACTGTATGCAGTTGTAATTCTGTAAGGATGTTCTCATAAAATCAGTGATGTTAAATACGATGGACAAAAGCCACAGACCAATTAAGATGTCCAATAAATTTCAATGACAGATTATGATATAACACTAGGTTCTCCATTCAGCATCCATATTGATTCCAGAAATTAACAAAATTCATCGAAGGAACATTGGACATTGTAGCAGTCTCAGTGTCAAGTTCATGGCAACTTGGCAACTGTCCAAACACAAAGTGACCAGTACATTTTGCAGAACCTCACTGAGGAAAAATGAATTATTTTTTTCCAGATTCTTCAAGCAAAGGTTCGAAGATTGGAACATTTACTTCATTTGAAAGACATAAGAATAGAAGATTTAACAAAGAAAAGCCAAAGGGAGGGACACTACGCTTCATAGTGTTGCCATGATGGCTGCATCTCCTTTTTTGCTGTAAAAAGATTTTTGACTCGCAATCAGTCACATCAAAAGTTAGGAAGATGGAGAAAGAAATATTTTCATCGTAGAAATGATGGTCAAGCCATGATCAGATTTAAAGGTTTATGTAAAATTTTATGAAAGTTATTCTCCCAAGAGTTACAGAGATTGTAAAGAATTCTGGCATATTTTTCAAAATATTGACGTTTGTAAATATAAAGCTTTTTTGACAGATGAAAGCATCAGTTGATATACAATTATGTAAAGTTCCTTGATTACTGGAATATTATTGTGAGTTGATTGATGTCAAGGGAAATCTTACCGACTTATGATTAGCTGTTCTGTAAGAGGGCTCTTGCGTGTACAAACTACAGTAACATATTGTTACTGTTGCGAAACAGTTACTCTCTCAGCCTGGTATTGCATGTAATGGGATGTTCAGTCGTCAGGTGCTGAGAAGCCCTCTTGTGAGATGAAAATGTGGGCTGCTTATATCATGGTGGCCTGAGGGCACGGTAGCTTAGGGGAAAAGTTGTAAAGTGTACATATTTGGACAAATTATTTGTATTTAAGTAAATAACATTGCTTTTCAAGAGAGGAAATTTCACATGACTGTGCCTACTTCTCTGAGGAACAGGGGAACTGACTTCTCAGAGCCATACCACTTATTTGTAGCCATACTGTGATAGTCCCATAGACTACTATGATGACATTTGACCTATACAAATACAGACTCAGTGGTTGGAGGGTTAATCTATGTTAAAATGGGATTCATCTGTGTACTAAAACAGATTCAGTGCTACATTGTATCTATCAACCATTTATATGAAATTCAAGGACTTATCGTACATCAGAATATTCCCTCGCAATTTATATTTGTGGTTCAATGATGTATGTCATATTAACTATCAGTATGCAGTTTTATGGTGTATGTGTGTTGCATGACCTCACACCACCTTTTTTTTTCAAGATTTAGAAAATATAGCACACTGGTGTTTATATGCCATGAAATTAAAATTGTTTCACATGGGTTTCCGCTGTGGTCTGGCCACTACAAAACCTGTTTTATGTGTGCTATATATTCAACTTTTACATGAAAACTGAAGAATTCTTGCCTTTGTGTTATAAAAATATCAAATGAAAGCATTTCTAACTTTTGGTCTTTATTTTCCCATATATTCTAGTATGCGAGTTTTAAAAACAGGGATGGAGATTGGTGTCATTGAGGGGCAAGTCCATGTTTTCCCTGAAATGTGCTACTTTATTACCGGGAAAGTTGCCAAGCTTTCCCAGCAGAGTTAAATGTGTCCTGAATGTGCACACCTATTGACACACAGTTTTTTTGAAGCTTTATGGAAGTGTCCCAGCTATTGGTTTTGTTATTTATTGTGAATTTATTTGACATATATCATAAATGTCAGAGTAAGATAATGGTATTTGGCAGAAATCTTTTCTTTGGTCTTTGAAATGAAAGTCTCTCCGCAAGTGGTAACTTTGTATAAATTTCCTTATTTGGTGCATCATAGCTTTTAATTTCTGTATAGTCAAAATGCTTTGTTTGTTTGTTTATTAATTTGTTTACTTTGTCATGTAAAGTCCTTTACATTTCTATATCAGAGTAGCTTGCCAATAAGAGTGTTCCCCAATATTGGCAATTTTTGAGGTGTTAGTCAAGATTTATCAATCCACCAACCAAAACCGTAGAAAAAATGAAACATTGTTCAGCTGTTACCACCAGACTTAAACAACCTGGTTGATTTTGGCAAGTTACCTACCGGAGTTCCAACAAGGGAATTATTAACAAAGCCTTATTCTGTCAGATCGTCATTCGTGCATGTCAAGATTTTTGTTGAAGTATAAATTACCATGTGTACTGTGTATATTTTATCTGTATTGTGTTTTCCTAGTTAACCTTTGACAGATTCGGAAAAACCAACTGACATGTAGATATAGAAAGAATTTTAACAATATAAGAAGTAGGTATATCTAAAACATTTGATATGACTGTTAACAATCACAGACCTTCTTTCAGGTCTATGAAACAATAAAGCATTACTTGTGTCATCAAATGTGTCTTGATCACTTTCATGGTTCAACAACAGCAAGATGCAGTTCTTTTAGCATGTTATTATAAATTACATAGTACCACTCTACTCATGTACATGTATATGTGGATATACACATACATGTGTGTGATTGCAAATGCAAAAACAAGCTGTATCTGAAGACAAACTGGAAAAAAGACATATTTAAAAAACATTTTCTGTTGAAGTTGGTGCTGATTGGCTGAAATTTTCCATGTGTGGACTGTCAGATTAAAGGATAGTTGACATCCTTTTCTGGAAATTCTCCTGATATATTAAGTTTGCCTTCATACAAATTTGTACCGGTATATCCAAACCAACAGTAGTTGCTTGGTAGGATAGGCTGCTGTTTGTTCAGCTGTAAGGTTTGCTTAACCTTTTGAAAAATAAAAAATTTACACAGTTGAATTTCCATCATACTTTTCTGTCTTCCAGATGAAATAATTTTCAAAGTGCATGAACTATGCTACTAATACATGCATATTGCCAAATTCCTGAGTAGTCACAGAATGCAGGTTTAGTATACCGTTCAATACATCAACAGTAATAACATATGGTCCGCATTCCATGGACACTTAAAACTTTTGATGTTAGTGGCTGACTGCTTCTGTTCATTAAATACTAGTCTGCCTTCTCTTGCAAAAAGCCAGACAATTTACCTCTATATGATGTTAATACAAATGTATTGACAATCAAAGATGTATGACTGATGTGGAGTGGAAAAAGATGTACATGTAATTACCATTGTGTTTCTTTGGCCCTGTGAATACCAGTCTGTGGTACTTCCCTTCTATTAGCTCACGTGTGTGATACACGTGGGCTTTGGTTTAGCAATGTCTGTGTGTGTGTGTCTGTCTGTCTGTCTGTCTGTATACATGATATCTCAAGAACAGCTGGACAGATTTCAACCAAATTTTGTACAAAGCTTTAGACATCTAATGGCAAGAACTAATTAGATTTTGGTGGGCGTGGTATGCATATTAATGAAGTTATCAAAGTTTTAATTTTTCTGTTACATGGTTGTCTATGGGACGCATGATGACCATAGTGTTATATACCAAGATTTACTGCACTAAATATGATG
>LD349412.1:103583-126264 GCA_001465055.1 Ptychodera flava | reverse complement strand
AGAGAATGGTTTAACATTTCCTTCAATTTCAAGGCCCATACTACCCACACTCTACTAGCAATGGCCACTGTTAAGGTCAACCACTCTACTGACTGATATGATGTGATTTCTTGCTAGTTTTTTTTCCTGTGGGGAAGTTACATAGGGGTGACAAAAGATTCTTAAAAGATGGGCATTGATGACTCAAACTGAGAAAGTTTGACATTTTTATTACAAAACAACAATGGTGTCAATCATTTCTTGCTTGAAAACTCTGAACACATTAAAGACAAGTACTGTAATCCCTCAGTTATAAGGTGTAACACCATATGGTACCGTGTGCAGTACCATAAACATTTAGTATTAGAGTGCATAATCCACAATTCTACTGTTAATTTGCAAACTTATGGTCTTCTCCAACGCTTTCAACCCTTTTCCCAGTACATATGGATCCAATCATCGGTGTACTGGTACATGAGTCCAATCAACGGCGTACATGGGTCCAATCATGGGTGTACCAGTACACAGGTTCAGCCATGGGTGTACCAATGTACCAATACACGGGTCCAATCATGGGTCTCCTAGCCCATGAGTCCAACCTTGTGTGTACAGATAAATGGGTGAAATCATGGGTGTACCAGCACATGGGTTCAGCCATGGGTGCCCTGGTACATGGGTCCAATCATGGGTATGAATGAATACATGTAAATGGGGTTGGTATTTCCATTTAAACTTTTGGTCTTTTGTAATAAATAATTACAAACATATCCTATAACATAATGTTAGTTTGAAATATGGCTCAAGATGATTTGACCCTTGTATCTTCAGTCCTATCCACTTATGCACTTAAAGACAATTGTATATTGGCTGGGAAGGTTATACGTTATAAAACATTGGTTATTATACCGGTATGTGTCACATCTACTGATTGACAGATAGAACACTACTGACATACCAATATTTGTACTTGGTCCCTCCATGACATCAGTTTGTTCACTAGAAAACCAATGTGGCAATAATTTGTCAGCAACAACTCATTTCAACAATTTCGAAACTTGCAAATACTTCAACCGATACATGCATCTTTCATTGATTCAATTGGGTATGAATTACTAATATAGCAGAATACGACAGAAGAGGAACTAAAGGCACAATAGCATGATACTGATATACACAGTGCACTGCCTGGCATATAAGCTATGCCCATTGTCAGTGGATACCTCTAGGAAATTCAAGAGACAGAAATTGTTTTCCCTTTCATAACACATCATGGTTTAACTTCATTGTGATATTTATTTTGACTGATCCCATTTCAGGAAATGCAGATAATGATGGGTCAACCTGTTCTTCAAATGAATTTGGTTTACCCTACGAAAGTCAGAATCTTACTGGCAGAATCAACATCCAATTGTCTGTAACTTGCATTTAAACACATATAAAATCAGTTGCACATTCAGAAAGATCAAACAACAACTTATTAATTCATTAAATATTGAACAATGAAGATGAACACTTTTAAACACTCGTTTTCAATGGCATGACCCACACTGTACAGTGGAATGGGCATGGGGCCTCTTGTACTGCACTCTTGTTATACCACTTTAAAGCTACAATACAAGTTTCAAGATATTAGATATGAGCTGTGAGAGATCTTCTGCAGCATTGTTTGAAAACTTTCAAACAGAATAAAAACAAGGTTAATCTCAATCTGAATCTGTGTCTGGCTTTGGTTAGACAAACTGAATATATAATCAAAAGTAAGTGAAATGGCATGTTAAAAGCAAACATGTACATAAAAAGAAAATAATTACACAGCATTGTCTATAAAGTTTACATACCAGTGATGTCATATCAACTGGATGAATTCAAATAAAATCTCACAATACATAAAATATACAACAATATTCTTTTTTTGATATTCTGATAACTAACTATTCTATTTACAGAATTGTGTGAACAGTAACATTCGAATGTCATTCAAAATGACACTCTACTTTTGAATTGGCTTCATTACACAGCATCCCTATGTTGCAATTATGTACATGATGTCATGGACGGATAGAAATATTCATTGATTGTATCGCTATTGACATATTTCATATGATTTTCTGTGTGACAAGGTACTCTTATTTACATTACTTTATTATGGATGTTACCCTGATTTCACTGACAACTCTGTCAAAAGCTTGATTTTCATTACAAAGCAGATTGCTTTATATGGCAATAGCCATTTGGAAATTGATAAATATATATTTACATTTCAACATATCTCTACTGTCTGGTTGAGGATCAGAGTATACACTGAAGATATCTCTACTGACTAGTTGTAAATAAGTGTGTCATCAAATTTTACCAAGCGTCACCAGGTTTTGAAGCCTCTGAGTTGTGGCTGCATCAAATTCATAAGCCTGCAAAGGAAAGGGATGATCAGTTTAATACTGTTGAAAAATTATGGATGGATGCCAAATATTTTCTGACATCCAAATGTATCATTATACTGGGAGAAAAAGTGTGTTGGGTGTACATGCTTGAGGATAAATTTAAAGAGGTATACATTACGGCAAGTAATTTCATTTATGGCAAACCAAACTATATTATTGCAATTTCTATGGGATGGTACACCATGGGTAAGCATAGAAAATATATGATACAAAATGTTTTCCTGAAGTTTAGGAAGTTCACGTTTGTTTTTCTCAAATGGCCATACCTACAGAGGGCTGGGAATACACTTGACAGGAATTGCAATCCAAAACTTACCCTAGAATAGAAACGCTGGGCTTCTTGTTTGTCCTTCTGCACACCCAGACCTAAATGTAGACATCTTGCATAGTAGAATGTACCCATGGCTACGCCTTTACTGACAAACACTGGCAAGCAATCCGTTTCTTGTGCAATCTTCACAACATCTTCAAGAATAGCAACTCTGAAATCAAGAAGAATATTTTTGAAGAGAAAAATGAGATTTACAACCATATAATGCAATAAATTGATGAAAAATTTGAAAAAATACCATCTGTTAGATAATGTAGGTACTCCAGTGTAAATTTGCTTCCTTTACTCAATACATTAAAATGCAACGACATCTACACTAGCTATCAATATAATATTCTATTTTACTTTATAATGACAGTTTTTTCAACAAGGATAATTTCTTTTATCGGCATGGAAATTTTATAAAACTACCCAAATTAGTGGCTACATTGAATTTCATGACTTTCGTCGTACTCAAAGATGATACAATGTGCAATAACATCACATAACCATCCTGGAGTCATACATTCATACACAATACGAGTGGAATTTCTCACCTGGCAGCTGTCTCTGCAGCCTTTGTGTACAATTTCCTCCTGTAATAGTGAGCTACCAGATTGCCCATGGCGTAAACATTACCACGCTCAGAGGCTTCTTTCAAGCATTCAAAGGCCGAGTCAGAATCCTGATGACATCCTTGTCCGGTCTCATACATCACTCCAAGTGCTCCCTGTGATTCCAGGCTTCCATTCCCTGTTGCCTCCGAATGCCAGAAAAACGCCTACAGGGAAAAATGATATAGAATTATATTGAATATAGAGGTAATTTCCAAAAGTAAATAACTGTAATTGCTACCAGTATCTGAAGAAACTTGATATTGATAATGCTACATGTTGACATCAGAAAAGGAAATAATAGATATGTTATGATTCAACAATGATTCTAATCATAAAGTATTTGATTTTACTGAAGTGAGTAAATATATCAAAGTTGATGAATTTACAACATATTTCTGTTTTTCAGTAAACAATCTAATCATAACATGACGCATACAGCATTCACACATTCCAGCTACGAATTACTTTTAAGCCTTATCCCATCAAGTTCATGTCACTGTCAGGCCAAGTTGGTTAAAACCACAGGGAACCCAGAAGTCTGGTTGTTGTTTGTATTGTTGTTTATGTTTATTAGTCATGTTGTTGTTGTTTTTTACCAATAATGAAATGAAATTAGCCAATCCTGTGGTAGTAATCAATATATCATTACTGGCCATATGTTGCATTTTCATAAACTTGAACATTTAAAGGCTCCTGCACACACTGTAAACATAATGTTGCTGACTTAGCCTGCTATAATCTACCATGTCAAGTACGTAAAAATAAGCATAGGTTTTGGCTCAATATTGCTTTTTAGCAACTTGGTATACAGGGAAGTGACAGGCAGGGCAGGACAAGAGTTGACAAACTAGAAAATTTACCTTTTTAAGATCCCGTGTTTCATCTCTTGAATAATACATTCCCAGAGCAGTTTGTGCCTTGACACTTGCCTGGGGATTACCATCATCAGCTGCTAACAACCACCACCGTTCTGCTTCACTATCCGATTGTTTTATCCCGTAGCCTTCAAGACACGCCCTGCCAACATTGTACTGAGCTGCATGCACTATATGTTTTACTCTCTTGCTGGTAGAGCTGGCAATTTGAAGCATAAATTCAACACCAGCTTTCTGAAAGATGCAATCATACACATATGTATAGACCTTCAGAAAAGGGGACAATCAACACAAATAATAAGTAAATAAATAAATAAACAAACTGCGCGGAGATAACACTAAAAGCAACGAATCAACTATTGATTGATGACATTCAATGTGAATTATGAAAAGACTTATTGACAATATTAGAACTGTGAAATTTGCCAAAGGTTGCTTGCTGTGTATTTTCAATCATCTATGCATACAATGGGTTTTCAGAATAACTTTATAGCTGATTTGAAGACTTTACACAAAGGCATAATTACTGAATAGCATTTGCATGTTGTAGATCCATACTGAAACAAAGGACTAATACGTCGGTTTCGAGTTGTCAGAAAACGCACAAATTTTTAACATCGGTCGCATGGGGGTGCTCGAGATTTTGCAAAAGTGAGGGCTAAAATTTTAGTCATGGAGGGAAGTCGCAACATCACACGTGAAGACGTCTGCAAAATGAACATGAAAGAGCTACGAGAATTTTTACAAGCAAGCAAGATTCCCCTTTCCAAAGCTAGAAAGGCTGAGTTGGTAGAGCTTGCTGAGAAATCCATTGACCTTGGATTAGAAACAAATGTAAAACATGTGAAAGAGGCTCCCAACCATAGGGCCTACTATCCAAAATGTTTTTTTTGTGTCGAGTTTGCGTTTGATTCGTTTTGAATACCCCCGTATGTGTTCCTACATTCTTATCCGATTGTTTCTGTTAATAAAAATGTTTGTTTCGTTTCGGATATTTGTAGGGAAGTTTGGATTTGTGTGTACGGTAATGTTTTGTTCGTGTGGGGAAAGCCTATGGCGAGACGCAGCCGGGCCTATAGCCGAGGCCTATGGTGCGACAAAGTTGATAGAGTGGCCCTTTGATGCTTGCGTTTCGAAATCCGAGTGTGGTTTCTCATCAGTCGCAGTGTACCGTAGATTCTTTCCTTAGTTTGTGTTTGTGAAAATTTATTTTAATGCATTTTAATGATCTTGCTCTTCAAGTAGCAAGGCAAGTTCCCGTTTTACATGCGTTGGCAAGACGCCGACATCGAGACTGTTGCCGTTTCGTTTAGTATTATAAGAATCATCGCCCTCGAATAAGGTCGAATAATGTCGCTCACGTTTATGTTTTGGCGATGTGTCCGTCGAATTGAGTACCAGGTATGAATTTTGAGAATGATAGGGAATGATCGACGGTTACAGGATAGATGAACTTATTACTTTTCACAGTAAAATCGAACGTCGAAGATGACATGGTGGCATAATCCCTATATATAGGAAATATAGTCATTTGGTTTCCTGACATACTTTTTCTCAGGCATATGTACACACGTCTATGGGGCGCATAGTCCGAGAGCGGAATAGATCACAAACATGTGGAAACTGTTAGGTACCCAACTAAGTTCACGTCGTATCATCCTTATCCATTTCGATCTCAGGCGTTTCTCTTTCTTAACATCGGGGAAACGGTGGAAGGTCATTCTATCCATCCATGGGTATTTGTCGAGTTTGCCGACTTTGCAGTAAAAGATTGGCATAGTCAAACGCTTACGGTGATAACAGAGCAGATGGAAGAAGACTAAACTTAGGTTAGGAATATGGAGTCTGTGTTATCGCAATGTACGCAGACCGGAGTCCAGAAAGTAGCCCTCACTTCCGGTCAAAGGAAGAGCGCCCCTAGTGGCGAAAGCTTAAAATCCTTGAATTACCGAATGGTCTTATGGTAACTCGAAACTGACGTATTAAAACTAATTGTGGAAATAATTCAGTATAAACAGCCATGTCCTGTGTCAATCAAATTACTTCAAAGTGTACTTACATGATTTTCTGGAATTCCTAGTCCATCATAGTATATTATACCAAGCTGAAACATGGCCTGAAAATCTTCATTTTTCACTCTCTCAAATTGCTTCACAGCTTTTTCATATTCCTCCTATAGGAAACAAATATCAGGCAAGATTTTTATTTATTCACTTACTCTGATATTTCCTCTTGTTCTCTGACTGAATTAAACCTTTTATTAAATTTACCTGAAACAAGTTGGATACAAAAATATTTACATATTGAACTGCACATGTTCCATGATGCAATTGCAGCCTGTCTATATATGGTCAGTCACAGTCGGCAATCGGGACCTGTGGTTTAGGCTGTGTAAAGAAAGGTCACTATTGGTTATTGACATTTGTTTGCAGTAGAATGGCTGGCAAATGCGATTAGTGCAATGGTTCCAAATATTGGCATACACAATGTAGCCTTGTTTGATCATTGTGTCATACAACTACTTATTGCATTGCCATGTTATGGCTGTAATGCATGTTTTTTTCAGTTTTAAGAATGTAACAATGTCCCTACCTGTAGCACACAGAGGATAATACCAAACTGACAAGGTTGCTCACAAGGTGATGAATTACTAGTGAGTAAAAGTGTATTTGTACAGAGATTTCTTTGGCATGTTTACAAGTCTTACCACTAAAGTAAACAGGGGAGTGTTACCATATCAACTGATAAACCAAACTACTTAAAATACAGCAACTTGTGTACACAATGCTTGATATATGTTTACTCTCTTTTCCCAGCTACATTGTTTTTATAGTGAAAGCATTATTCCATGATATGGATACACTTTTGTTTTTTTCTTGTATTTTGCGAAGGGATTTTTTGTCCCTTCCAAGGAAGCTGAACACTTTTGGTACAACACTGACATTGTACCATCATTGTTCTGCCCAGACCTATTGTTATCAGTGGTGCTTGTGGATCTGTTTACAGAGAGTGGGAAGTGAACAGGTTAAACGTGCTATGACAGAATATGTTTTCTATTTTAATTACTTCTGCAAATTGATTGGAAGATTGAAAGTATACATCAATTAAGTCCCACTAACATAAACTTGACTCAGTTCTAATATAATATCAGTGGTAAAAGAATGCAAGGATGTAATTATGGTGACTGTGATGACCTTTACCTGTTCAAAATAAAACTGCCCTAATTGAAAAATAGCTTGTTTTTCACCAGCTTGGATTTTCTCCATGAGAAATAATTCCACTTTCTCATTGAATTCCTCTTGAGGCATGGCCTGTTCATCGCTGTTGATATGAAGACTGTTTTCATGACTGAGAAAGCTGGTAACACTGGCAGTATATGATGGTAGCGTCTCAGTCGGCAGCTGGTGCTGTTTTTCCAATTTGTGTTCCATTATCTGTGTATGGTAAAAATATAGAATTTAGTCATCGTATAATGGAAGGGTGATGCCAGCATAGTCTGGTTGCAAACAGGTGATTAGAGACTGACATTCTAATATTGGAATAGAAATTTGATACAAGGTTACTACACACTTGTTATGTTGGCCAAATTTTTCACTATTTCTAATTTGGCAAACTGACCATGATTTGGCAGTATGTTCCTATTTGCTACAACTGATGCCATAAATAGAAATAAATGATGCCTATCAGTAGTTTAGCATGCACCCAGGGAATTAATTTGTTTTTCAGGAAATTAGAGCACCTGGAATCTATTCTGTATTCAATATTTGCAACACTTATAAGCTCTTTGGGATTTATTTTGAATATTACAACTGTTCACAATTTTAAAGGACACTATAAAACAATGGTATGACCCTTATTACTAATCTCGATGAAAAAGTGAACTGTTGAAAGTTATCTTGAGCCCATAATCAGCAAAGTTTTATTACAATTGTCAAATGTAACTGTTTTAGAGAAATAACTCATGCACAAAGCGCATGTACTCTGTGTTGAGTTCGAGTCTGGTATTCTCCTGCTGTTGCAGTGTTGTCGGCTGTTGCTTAATATCATAAACTTAATGAAGAATCCATTTCAAGTATTGGGGTAGAGTGAGATAAGCGAGAACTTGTGTGTCTGTCTATGAACAAAATGTTTTTTGAAATCCCTGGGCATAGTAAATGTAATACAAGTTCATTTACGACTGGCCGCAGGTGGACTGACTATTAACCTTAATTGCGTCGTATTTGGCACATGTGTACTGAATATCTCAAATGTAAAATGATTCAACTGCTTTGGTACTAAAATATTGTCACTTCCGTGCAATGGGTTATGTTATTCTAAGAGGTATTGTAGCGAGTACAATATCGTACAAAAGACCGACAAGTTACGGTCGCGTCCCAGGGCATGTGCTTGAAAGAACACCCCGGTATCCTTACATTACTTACGATTTGACTAATAAAACGATTTCCTGATGTAAGCTAGTTATACATAATCGCAAATCCTTTTTCCATTCGTCTAAAAGAAAATGTTACGGGTACGGTCCACGTCTTCGTATGTTGGCACCAGACTTCGTCCACTTGTGTTTTGGTAGCAGCACTCACTGCGCAGGCGTACGTGAGGCCAAGTCGCCATGGTGAGAGACCACCTAACTTCCTGCTTTTAGCATGTTCCAGCAAATTTTGTAGTGCAAACGCCACTGGCACTGCGTAGTATTAAATCCCGGGTAGTAATATCTTCAAAAAGTCATAAATAACTGAATAACTATATTTAAGATATTACAAATTAAGTAAATATATTGTGTAGAAAGGTGAAAAAGTTATTTGAAACTAATTAAAAAACCAACAATGCGAGAAAACATGCCATCGACAACATACTCATCAAATTTGAAGGTATGGTATTTAGGCAAACTGTGGGTATTCCAATGGGAACAAACTGTGCACCACTTCTTGCACAATTGGTTCTATATTCATATGAAGCTGAGTTCATACAATATCTCAACAAATCTGGCCGTAAGAGAATTGCAAAACGTTTTAATAACTCACACCGGTATATTAAGTTTGAATAATCAAAACATATCAAATTATCTGAATTATATTTATCCAGATGAGTTACAGATCAAAGAAACAACAAAAAAGTTCGATTTCAGCGGCATACATACCTTGATCTGTTTATCCAAATAAGTCATCATGCTCTGTACACCAAGCTATATGACAAGAGGGATGATTTTAATTTTCAAATTATCAATTTTCCCTACTAGCCGAGCAACATTCCATCTGCTCCAGTGTGTATGTTTCACAGCTCCTCAGATACTGTAGATCTTGCGAGTCATATGATGATTTTCGAGAACGACATGCCTCATTTGCTTTTAAATTAGTGAGACAGGGCTTCTCGGAAAGTAGACTTGCAAGATCTTTTATGAGATCTTTTATAAGAAATTCTGTGGTAGAAATGGGGACATGGTTTCCAAATATGACACAACTGTTACGCAAATGATGCATGACAGTATTCTCAACTTTGACCTTATACGGTAACTTCACTGAGTTGCCATTGATTTTGACATTTCAGGGCCATGCTTGACGGGTGTAGCATGCTAGCAGGGTACGCTTACCCATTCCGGACACCTGGTTCCACCACTTATGATTATATTCGTGGTTCTAGATGGTCCTTTATTACCTTGTAAATATTTTATTTTGACGTTTAATACTGAAGGACCTGGTAATTTATTACTTTGTATGATTTGGATTATTGAATTTGTTTTGACGTCATTTGGCTACCTTTTGCAGGCCCTGTAAGGGAAGGATGAACGGTTAAACCGAATGGGGTATTTTGCAGGCTGCGCGCTGCGGGTTGCGGGCCGCAAAAAATTCTCTTGGTTAAATATCGTCGTTTGACTATCAAACATCAATGAAACTCAGTGTTCTCGCATATAGTTTTTGAGACAATGTTTTTCGCACTAATTTAAAAAGCTGCGTTTCGTTGTCATTTATCATCGTCTGCCATGTCCTCATTTTAGCCCCGGGATTTTAGCATAGGCTAATAAGCCTACTGTTCGGAATTTTGACAATATTTGCCAAAAAAGGTTATAAAGTCATACTGAAGAAAGGGCACGTAACTTCAGCTGTGGAATAACAACTTGGCTTTACCGCCTCTCAAGCAGCGTATAGCCAAAGCCGGACACTCGTCATACTCTTGAGCTATCCTGTGTATAGAACCGATCAGGCACGGCGGCCGGAGAGACAGCTGTAATCTGCGTATCACAGCAGTCTGAACAGTCTGAACCCGGGAGTTGAGAGACTACGTTCAACAAGACGATCATTTAACCTAGCTGTGGATCCAAGGCTTTCTTGCGAAACAAAGCACTGCATTCCTTATTTGTTTTTATGAAAACCTTTAACTCTCAAAATGGGACACCAGTGGTGGTACAACTGCATCTTTTTGACTCACTAGTCAAACTAGTGTTATTGTATGGACCAGGGGTTTGGGGTGTTACTTATTGAGAAAAGTAAGTTCAAAAAGATTCAGTGATTACTTTCTGAAACTTAACGGCAAATTTGAGATTGTTAAGATGTAGGCATGCAAATACATTCTTGGTGTCAATAAAAGTGCATGCATCCATGCTCGCACGCGTCTGGGAGAGCTTGGGCGTCTCCCACTTCTGCTATGTATTATCGTTGATGTGATTAAATATTGAAATCGTTTAGAAAGCCTTAAAAATAATAGTCTCCTTGCTATAGCTTTTGAACTTGAAAACAAATTGTATGAGAAGGGTCTATCAACATTTTTAGCCTTTGTTAAATTGGTATTTGCATTAGGCCTATGTAATTGTTCACACTTAATGGGAGAGAAGAATTGCAAATTGTCTACAGTTATTAGAACAGTAAAACATTTCTTGAAAGCAAAGTTTGTTGATGTCTGGAAGAAAGCCATAGAAAGTAATGAGAAACTAAATATTTATTGTAAGATTATTAGATATTATTCCCTAATATTTTTCTTCGTTCAGCGAAGGAAAATACGAGTGACGCAATGACCGTGTCACCACGAGTCGAAGACGAGTGGTGACACGGTCATTACGTCACTCGTATTTTCCTTCGCTGAACGAAGAAAAATATTAGGGAATAATATACTTATCACATGCACAAGCCAAGAGTTCGTTATTTTTTGCAAAATAAAATAAGTTTTCCATGACGATTCCGCGTTTAAAATTTTGAACTACTTTATGAATAAATATCAGTACGCCGTGCACAAGTTGTCAATCATTTCCAGTCGTCAGTCGTGTGCGTTAGCGCTCACTTTCGTTCGTGTGTGGAGCAAATGACAGCTCTCGGTCTACACGTAGGCTACCTTCCGCAAAGTTATACTCTATTTCAAAGATAGCATAGTCCTAGAAGTTTATCACAGACGAAGATACGCTATTTTTCGGGAACAAATATCGACTGAATCTCGACGGCGCGAACGCTGTAAACGTCGCGTCTGATCCTGTTTTCAATGCGTACGGAACCCACGGTATACGCGACCAGCTTCGAGTTCGTTGTTTCCGCAAATTATTTACGTAATTCCTTCGGAATATACAGGCGGTACACTCTTGTGTTTACATTGTTCGGATTAGTAATGTCGTAACGTAGTCTGTGAAAATATCGATTTCATTACATGACTTTTGATCGTGGGAGAAACATCGGCCGCCATGTTGTTTGTTTACATATTTACGAGCACACCGAAGATCGACAAAAAAAAGGTCCGACGCACCAAAATTGATGACATAGACGCGGGTTGTCGTGACGTAGAACGACCAGAGAATAAATCCCGTATTTTTTGTTCGGAGACGACAAACTTGGCTTGTGCATGTGATGAAAACTGTTTTTAAATATGTCTGTTATTCAAACTCCTTTTGATAGAATAGCATTAACAAAAACAAGAATTTCAAATCATATTTTCCCAGTTGAAGTCAGTCGTTATAAGAATATCCCTAGACACCTTAGACTCTGAACTTTATGCAAAAGTGATGACGGAGATGAATTTCATTGAATTATGATTTGTCAAAGTGCTCCTGCACAAGGTTTAAGAGATACTTTAACTGTACTTCTATTTTTCATATTCAGGCTCAGCTGAAACATTTTGACAAGATGTCCTTCTTCAAATACATATTAATGTCTTGTTCTGATGATTCCTTTGTGCATATCCTACTGCAAAGCTCTTTAATGAGCTGATGAAAACTTACAACATGTAATTTTGAGATGGCTTTTTTATCTCTTTCTTGCAAAGTTTTCAAATCTTGTAATTCTTTTGTTTTGTATTTCATTTTATGCCAATGTTGTGTATGTGCACACGGCTAAATAAATAAATAAATAAATAGAGACATGCTTGTCATGTCGAGATGGCTTCACGGACATGCTTGATTGGTAACATGGGGTAGGGACAGAATTAACAGAAGCAACTGGTTGCGTGAAAAATGGTGACTCTCCTCCAAACTTTTGCATAAGAAATAGCGGCCTTCCTCTAATTTCATGACCCTCTCCGTTTTGACTTTAATGCCAGTACATATATAAAAGTGATAATTATTAGTTTCTAACAATTATTATAATTCAATGGGAAAATGGTCCCCCCCCCGGACCATAATGGACGAAAGACAATTTTGAACAAAACAATGTACGATACGAAGCCGAGTACACTGTGGACTTACTTGAGTCCATTACGGTCCTGGAAGGGGTACACTATTTTCGGGTCATAGTTTTAGCATTGTCAGGGAATTTATAGATGTGGAAAACATCTGAGGCCACAATAATAGAAATTTGGATACATTATCAGTCATTATCTGGGGAATAACGTCACAAAATTCTCTGTATTGATAATGATGTGATTTAATTTTATCTAAAGATTAAAATTTTACGTCACGTTGAAACAGCAATAAGCTTAAACCAGAAATTTCAAAATCAACTTTTCCGCGACACTGAAAAAGGCTAGCTTGTCGTCATGTTGAGGGTGGCCGTGGCCTCCCGATGTAGAAACTTGAAATTTGGCTATTGAAATGGTGTCATTTGTGCCACTTTGGGTGAATTTCAGACGATGTAAAAGCCATGAATATGGACTAACATTATTAGGCCTAACTGTTCTGCAACACAGAAAAAAGGATGGGTACTTTGTGACAGATAATTGTGCAAGTTTGGGGACGCGGTGTCGTCAAATGCGTTCAATGACACAAATATCGGTCGGATATCGATTAAAGCCCGTCCTGGAGTAGGCGTATCAGTCATCAGTAATGCACCAAATAACGACATAGTTTTTAAATAAATAAAATATAACTTCAATATTTTAGGGTAAATTTGCCAAAAGTTCTTATGAACATGTAACCCGAAGTCACAAACATAACAATGATGGCATATTATCTTCTGGGGAACTTGGAAATGCACTCCAAATAATATTTGAAATTTATAAAAATATATTGAATTATTAAAATGTAAATTATCAGCTTAAGGTGAAGGTTAATGGGCACAAGATGTTGTCGTAAAGTAGGTGATATGATCACTATTCTAGCAATTTTGTTTATTTTTCCATATATAATCACATTTTTGTTTACTAAGTAGAGTTCGATACAGAGTTCAAAAACCAATTCAAGGTTACATCCGAGGCAATAGCCCCAAAGATTTCCTTAACAGATGTCGAATACATCTACAGAGCAATTAAAGGACTTGAATCTTAAGATAAAATGTTTTTCCAAGAAATTCAAATAAATCTCGCTTTTGTTAATTCTCTGAACATGATAACTGTAGAGCAGATACTTATATAAACCGAAGCACATCATTGATCTGGATATTTGGTTCGATTTTGAAGTTTACCAAATGCAGAGAAAACACAACATTTTGCCATTGTAATAATGAGGTTTATGAATCGAAATAAGGGCATGTTAAGAAGAGGCTTGTAACCTAGAACAATGATTTGATAGCTAATATTGAACCGAATATCTAGCTTACCAAATAAAATGGGAAGACGGTCCCAAAAATTTCCAATTCTTTGACAATTAAGAAACAAATGAATGCTGATAGGTCTATGTCTCAGAAACCTTACAGAGAAAACACTTGTCGGTGTCGCTGATTTTCGAGCGGAAAAGCTTCACACCATTAAAAAGAATAAAATTGAATTCAGTTAGCATAGTTAGTATCAGTTGAAACATAGGGTCCTCAGTCTCCGATTATGATGATGATGATGGTTAAATATTTAAAACTGAAGAAAAATAAAAGTATATTTGGACTCAGTAAATTTGTCGTTGTTGTTGTTGTTATTGTTGTTGATAAGTATTTGCAGAAAAGAACAAAGTATGCGCTGCAAAATTCAATACAGCCTAATTTATTTTTATTTTTCTTCATTTTTAAATATTTAATCATCAACATCACCATCATCATCATCAGAGACTGAGGACCCTATGAATAGACTTCCATTGAAGCGGAGTGTAAGTCTTAAAATGACAATTCCATATATCTTCACAATACGGACGTATGAAACGCTTGGCAACAAAATGTCATAAAAATCTTAGTATTCAGTCCTTGTGAAAGAAACATTTTCCTATTACATACACAAAATCGTATTGTCTACGCATCTGATCATTCAGAATACGTTTCCGGTGTTTAGAATGAGATGTTAAAAAGCTTTGCCATTCCACAATCCAATTAGTCTTGGTATTAGTTTTTCTAACAACACAATTGGCGAAAGAAATTCGCCCTGGTCATCGATAATGTCATTAATGTAGATGGTATTCGAACTAATCTAGTGTGGATAATAATATCTTTACCACTGTTTGAGATGTTGATATTGCCCCAAATAATTTGATTGCGGATATCTAGGTAACTGGGATTTGGCATATTAGTTAAAGCAACCGCCACCTACCTTGTGCCAAGCGTTAGTAATTATGTAATTGATTAAAATGTGGTATTGAGTATAGGAATGAAAAGCTAGAAGAGTTTCTAAAGTTGAAATAGAAAATTAGAAAATCAGCTTCAGAAAACCTAAATGGCAAAGCTTTCCAGCGAGCGGTCGTTGAATCGCACAGTCTACGAATCCATAAAGAAGAGAATGCATCATGGAGGGCAAGAATGTCGGGTATCTTGTGCCTTCCACGTTCGTAAGTTCCAATCAGTGTCAGTCTTTTTATTCTGTCATGCCCATTATTCCATAAAAACTTGAAAACTGCTTGATTGATTGGCTTCAAAAGTTCATCAGAAGCACCAAGATAGTACGTAAAGCAGTTTTGGCCCGGACTTTAGAAAGAGCTAATGATTTGATGATAGTGATTTCACAATACAGACTTAGCTTACTGCGCGCTGTAAGCCTTTCAGTTTTCTTCTCCCGGTCCCTAATGATTTTATTGGATGATGATTCCATTTCAAACAAGCCGAGGTGTCGCGTCTATTTTTCCACAAACCGAGTCACAGTCCTCCAGATTTACTAACATTCAGTTGAAGGCCGGACACTTGTCCAAAAATCTTACCGTGTCAATAAGCTTAGTGTTTAGAATTGAAACACTGTCCGTAACAAACAGTGAAGTATCGTCGGCAACTTTGGAGATTTTTATTTCTATGAAATTGGGAAAACGTTTTCGCAATTTTGTTTAATGTTACCGCTATTGCTATCGTAACCGTAGAAAATCCGTCAGAAAACCACCAGCACAGCAAACACCTGCAACTTCACACTTTCTCGAGGTCGACGGCACTTCTTGTTCTCGTGACACTGTTTCGAGATGGTACTCATGAAGCATAATTGCACATGCCAAGTATTCGAGCATAAATCTGTTTAGCGGGCTCATCATGCTCACGGAGACACCATCTGTGAGTTGCATCTGGAAATAACTGCGAGATAATACTGAACGTTGACACACATATTCTGAATTTCTACATTATTTTTATTCTCTAGGTGTATATGTAGCGCTTGATACATCAAGCCAAGATTTTGTTTTTATACTGATCATTTATTTTTGTGTTCAAAGTCAAGCCAAATCCCATTCACTATCAAGCTGTCGTAATATTTTTATCCACCATGGCTATTGTTTTCTTTGAACATGTCAAATTTGCAGTAAATTCATGTTTGAAGCTCAAGGTCATGGTGTAATGGATGATTGAATGTAAACTATCTCAAAAAGTAGATTGGGAACATCCATTTTACATGCTACAACATGTGTGATTTCTAGAAAATGACAATATTCTTGGTATGAGGTAGTCCCCCACCTTAAAAGTCTGTACCTGCCACAGTCAAACTTTTGCCATTGCAAGTTGTTCAATTCATTTCCACCTATGGGAGAGTACTTCTGAAAAAAGTGAGACAACTTGTATAGATAGTGAACACACACTACTTTGTGTATTATTAGTATATTTTAGTCCTTCCTCTGATTACTTGCTACTAGTGTGTAATGTCAAAAACAACTTGGCAAAATTTACAACCAAAGTGTTTGATATAGACCACTGAATAACAACATCTGATAAAAAGTAATCATCAAAATAATCGAGAAACGGGCGATAATTAATTGTAACTCTGAAAAGTTTTGTTATATAATTGATTAAATGACCATAGTATTGTTCCTTCAAATTGTTAGTGCGTAAGCATGCATGTATATATTGGGAGGGGCATGGAAAAAACCCATGAAATATGAGAGGGCCATTGATTTTCTTCATAATTTACCAGGGGGGCAGGGAAAAAAATCGCCAGGAAAATAGAAAATCCTCCAGCGCCCCCCCCCCAGTAAATTCTGGACACTCCCTTAACTACTGTAAAAAAATGATTTTACTTAATGGCTTGTTTTAGATCTCAACAAAACATGTACACAAAAGCAATTTATGCATACCAAGCAAAAACAAAGCAAGAAATCTAAAAAGTTAACAAACCGCATTCAAAATATTGGGCAACACATCAGGATGATAGTGACGATGATGCTCAATATACATTGACTAAAAACAAATAATACACCCATTAAAATAATTAGTTCATCAACATTATTGTTTCATGGGGGAAGTCTGATAAGAACACAAGGTAGTTGAAAGATTCCATTAGATAGTCCAATCAAACTTTGAAATGGTCCTTTAGGATTGTATAGGACACACCCTATAATTCCTTTAGGATATCTCTTAAGGACTTGGAGTTCCTATAGGATACCTAAAAGGATTCCAACAAGTCAAAAAGGAATCCTAAATGTCCAAAAGGATCCCTGTAGGTCCTTTAAGAATCCCTTTGTGTCTTGTAGGATATTTTGTAAGGGAAGCTTCACGCTTCATACTTAAGTTAGTAACAGATATTATTACTTTGTACTTGAAGTAAATATATGTATTGGTGATAACCGGGAGGGACATTGTATACATTTTGTGTGTGTGTATATATATATATATATATATATATATATATATATATATATATATATATATATATATATATATGATCACATTTTGTCTCGACAATGTACAATACAAATCACTAAACGTATGATATTATTATTAATATCTGCATCGTGGTGAACCAGAAATTTCAATTATCGTAAATGGTATCTATCGTGTGTATTTACATATGACACCACTTCCCCGCCGTACAACTCAACTGTCTCGCCTCACATCTGTGGTATTATTTGACAAGTCATCGTTGATGACACAGTCCCCGCTTGTCTGCTTGGTTATAATTTTTGGTGTCTTTGTTGCTGTGGAATGACCTTGATGCAAATTGCATGAGGCCTATGATTTGTAAACTAATGTTATTTGTGGAATAATCAATAAATAACCTATTTCTGTTGGTATTGACTGCTGAGGTCAGTTTTTTAATAAGTTGATTATTTTTACACTGCCTTGAAATCACACAAACATGCAGTTTTAATGATTTAAACAAATGTTTCCAGAGTGAACTTTAAAAACATACATAGTAAAAGTCAATGGAATTGCACAGGCAATTTTGGGCGAAATATGGTAACAGTGTAATGTCACAAGGAAAACACTGCCCCAAAATAGAAATGTGCAAATTTAACCATTCTTTTACTTGATTTGACTTACTTCACTCACGGAGATGTTTACAGCAGTCAAACGGGCTGTTATCGTGGGAAGACGAATTTTTGACCAAAACTGGCAAAGAATGTTCCGAAAAATATGAATATGCAAATGTCAACAAAATGTGAACAAATCTCACTGAGAGAAGACTTTTCTTTTTATTGCCCCATAATTACAAATATGCAAATTTCAACACAATTTGAACAAATTTGATGAAAGTCACCGCTAGGGAATTGCATATTATATTTGAAAGCCGCCATCAGATCAGCGAAGATGGCTTTTTGATCAAAAACAGCCAAAATTGCCCCCAAAATATTGATATGCAAAATGCAACACAATTTTAACAAATCTGACTGTGGGTAACCCAATGAACTGGCATATCAATTTTCAAAGCAGTTGGACCAGCCGGTCGCGCTATCATGCGACGAAAATTGACAATGTCCATTGACATTAAAAACTCGCAACAGAAAATCTGTGTGAGCACGAACTGAATTCAATCTTATTCTGTTTGCTCTCTATGTATAAAAAATGGTATTTTCTGTTCTGGTCTGTCTCTGTGACAAGTTTTTCCAAATTTGAACAAAATCAGTTAACAGATGTTTGATTTATGGTTCAAAGACATACTGTAAACAAATTGCAAAACAAAAATGACCACCTTGCGGCCACATTCAAACTTTTCGTAAAATAACTTTACATGCATATGAAGGTCATAGTGCTTTGCCTTTGTGCCCAGTTTGCACATAATCAGTTCATGGATGTTTGAGTTATGGTTCAATGACATGAAAAAATCGCAAATATGTGGCTGCCTCACGGCCATATTCGGTCGTATCACTACATAAGCTTAAATTGAAATGCACATGTCGATCATAGTGCTTTCCTTTTGTCTTAAGTTTGAACAAAATCAATTCACAGATTTTTGAGTTAATATTCAAAGACAAGAAAAATCGCAAAAATATGGCCACCTTGCGGCCATATTGAATCGTATCGCAAAATAAATCGATGTGCATCTGTAGGTCATGGTGCTATGCCTTTGTGCCAAGTTTGAACAAAATTGGTTCAGCAGTGTCTGAGAAACTGTTGATGACGGACGCACGGACGCACGGACGGGACCCAATCTATAAGTCCCCGCGGACGACTAATTACCGTTTCGAAGGTAGAACGGTTGAGAGCAAAGTTACTGCCACTTGAGGACGCATAGCTAGTGCCTTTTGTTTTTTTAACCTTCAAATAAAGTTCAAGAGGTTACAACGAGGCCCTTTAACTTACATGTTATTTTGAAAAGATGGCGGAGCATGAGAATGTGCAAGGTTGCCGTCGTAGGATTAAGATGGACCCCTCCGCAAGTGATACCTTAAACGTTGAAACAATCGGTAATGTGGAAGACACGCCGGAGGATGAAGACCCTGTCTTCAAAGAAAACAAACCCAGTGCGTAAACTGATACAAGTGTACCGTATGTTAGGATAAATTTACGGTCTCGAGTGTATATAGAGCTGCAAAGACTCATTGGAATGAACAGGGAATACACGTTGCATGTCCGGTATAATTTAACGCTGAACGTCTCACTTTATTATATAGCTTTTCATTTGTTTTTCTTGGTTAGCAGGTAGTCTCACAGCCCGACCGCCGCCTACTGTATCAGCTCAGCCTTGATTTGGATCTTGTAAAACGCTGATCTTCCCCCTTCTGCGCTGTGTGATTGAACCACGGTCCTGACCGTGATTGAACACAGTTAGTTGAGTTACACCCGTCGTACTACTATGGGCAGAACTCTATGTAAACAAGCCACATCATCTCGCAACCCCGATCATGACCCTCTGATAACCCACCGAGTGCAGCGCTCATTTTCCATCGCCCCATAAACACACACTTGAAATGCAAAATGTTTCGGCCTTTTGAATTTTGTTACAATCACGGCTACTGGAAGACGTCAAGTACACCCACCATAAATTTAACTGTATATGTAAATCTGAATGTAATTATAATCGCAGACAAGTGCAAAACAAACGTCAATGGTTTTTTAACCTTTTTCACTATTTGTGTACTATGGCACTTTCCAAGTAAGGTAGTGCGTTCTTGTTTGGTTTCTGAACCCTTTTAATTGTATCAATTTGGCCTTGTCATCATGAATGTTTTATTACCAATATAGTTGTATAGCATTATCGCTTCAGGGTTTATTGTTAAAAGAAATCCAATAATCAAATGAATACAAGGTTACAGGAAAAGGTAACAAAAGGGTTAGAAAACAACAATGTAATAATGTAATAATAATGTAATGTAATAATAATGTAATGTAATAATAATGTAATAATGTAATAATGTAATAATGTAATAATGTAAGAAAACAACACCTTGAACCGCAAATTACAGTGGTGACATCAGGTGTCCAGAATGGGTGCTAGGTTGCATGTACAGGGCTCGAAAGTAACTTTTTCCCTGGTAGTCCACTTGGGCTACCATTTTCTGAAGTTAGTAGCCCAGTGACAATGGCTGGTAGCCCATGCATATTTAAATTTAGGGATTTTTTTTTTCAAGAGAAGAAAAAGCTATTTTTTCAAGGTTTTGCCCATGAAGTGAATTTGTTAGTCATTTGATGTGAATACTTGCACACCTTTATTACCCAAAGGAAACGGGTATAATTGGCGACAGTGACACTAAAAAGTTTCGAGACCTAAGCTTATCATTGTATTGACAACCGTTCCATTCTCAGAGTTGCATGCCAATTTTGATGGCAATGACCACCACCTCAGCAGGGATAAAATCAGACCATTGGCTTTCTGTAGTAGTGAGAAGTATTGATACATTTTGATCAAAATGCAATGAGAATACGTTTTCATTAGCCATCTTTTTCTGTGCCTGTCATCCAAGTACATCAGTTGAGATATTGAAACTGTTGCAAAGTTCCATCGCAAGGTCGTCTTTGTAATTTGCAAAACAAAGTCATTGTCTGGCCTTACTGTGTCCAGCTGGGTTTCACTGCAAAAGTGATAGACCAAACATGACACGCCAAGTACTGACTGAATTTCATGTCCCAGGCTTGGTAGTCCATGTGGGCTACCATTTCATCGACTTTGGTAGCCCCAGGGAAAAGTTGGTAGTCTGTGGACATGGGACTACCGCTAATTTCAAGCCCTGATATATGCTGCAACCACCAGAATCATCTCTGTGTTTCCCATATTAAAGAAGTTATTTCTCTCTAAATAAAGTCAATTTTGTTCGTAAAAGTTAGCTGTCAAATACCCACATTACTTTTCTCTTTACATAATATTGAAGAAGTATCCTGTAGCCTGGGGGCCATGTCCATATTTAACTTTTGTCACAGTTGTAGTTGAATGTGACAACTTCGAGTGTCCATTCAAATCTGTCAAGAAAAATTCAAGTGCATCATGACTTGGTCTCTCTCAGACAAGTATATGTCTTTGTTTACCAACAGATCTACCACTCTTCAAGTACATATCTGCTGAACTCACCAGAGGGTATTACCTAGAACATGATGAAGCCAAGTACACACAAAAACGCGACAGAGTTTATGCTTTTCTAAATATTCCTAAAGAAATGGAAGTGGTAAGTTTAATATTATCAATGTAATCGGTGAATTTTTGTCAATTTGCAAGTTTTCAGTTCGTGTGTGTTTAAACCCAATTGGTAATTGCTCTAAATGAGACTTGTGGTAAAATTAGGGAATATTAGTCTGCTTACGCTGCCAAAAAAAAGACTGGCTCACAGGATTACAGAGGAAATTACTTATCTGGACATTATTGCATTTGACACATTCTGTTTGCTGACTGAAATAGTTTTGGTGTCTTGAAACAAACTAAAAGTTTAGTGTAGTTCCACTAAGAGTTCTCAAATCATAAAAGTAATGGCATTTGATCAAGAAAATCATGAGAAACCTGAAAGCCGATTGCCGAGTAGAGGACTTCCAAGAGAAGTTGTTGATTCAGAATTTGTTTCTCTTTACATGTAATACTCTTGGTATTGAACTGTCTCATTTAATTGTGTTTGTCATCAAGTGTCTTTGTCTATGTTGTGTAGGGGGGGAGTGATGAGTGACAGCACTGTTTCAAAATGATTGCTGATGTAAGGTAGGAATTTTGCTGGCAACATACCTCTTTATTCAAGTAGATAAAGTTTGCTTTGACCATGATACTGCATTATTATGGCAGTTACAGTAACAGAGTATTAAATTAATACAATCACTTTTTCTGCTTTTGATCCTCCCTGAGCTGTCAATATTTATACCAGTAGTATTTAGTTTCAATCAAATAACACATAACATATTTTGCTAATAATGTGTCTTTGCATATTATTAGTCCCCACGGACACCGTCCGGGGGGACTTATAGGTTTGGTCGTGTCCGTGCGTGTGTGCGTCCGTGCGTGCGTGTGTGCGTCCGTCCGTTCACGCAGATATCTCAGAGATGCAAGGAGCGATTTCATTCAAACCTGGTACAAGAATTACTTCATATGTCATACAGATGC
>LD349412.1:72008-103524 GCA_001465055.1 Ptychodera flava | reverse complement strand
ACCCAATTGGTAATTGCTCTAAATGAGACTTGTGGTAAAATTAGGGAATATTAGTCTGCTTACGCTGCCAAAAAAAAGACTGGCTCACAGGATTACAGAGGAAATTATTTATCTGGACATTATTGCATTTGACACAGTCTGTTTGCTGACTGAAACAGTTTTGGTGTCTGGAGACAAACTAAAAGTTTAGTGTAACTCCACTAAGAGTTCTCAAATCATAAAAGTAATGGCATTTGATCAAGAAAATCATGAGAAACCTGAAAGCCGATTGCCGAGTAGAGGACTTCCAAGAGAAGATGTTGATTCAGAATTTATTTCTCTTTTAAATTAATACTCTTGGTATTGAACTGTCTCATTTAGTTGTGTTTGTCATCAAGTGTCTTAGTCTATGTTGTGGAGAGGAGTGTGATGAGTGACAGCACTGTTTCAAAATTATTGCTGATGTAAGGTAGGAATTTTGCCGGCAACATTCCTCTTTATTCAAGTAGATAAAGTTTGCTTTGACCAAGATACTGCATTATTATGGCAGTTACAGTAACACAGTATTAAATTAATACAATCACTTTTTCTGCTTAGGATCCTCCCTGAGCTGTCAATATTTATACCAGTAGTATTTAGTTTCAATCCAATAACACATAACATATTTTGCTAATAATGTGTCTTTGCATATTATTTAATAAAGTTTTGCGTAATTTATATCTTGCAGTTAATGACGTATGGCTTCTTCCTTTGTATGGATGCATTTCTGTTTTTATTTACATTTCTGCCATTGAGGGTGTTACTGGCATTTTACACAGTACTGACAAGGCCGTGTACTGTAACTTCAGGGTAAGTGGAAGACACAAATCCACTATCAGCTTTTTAGCATGGGTCAAAGGTCATAGGGTCATTTAGAACCAAGGTTGCACATCTGCCACCCAAACTAATGTAGTCGCATTGGCATGGCATTAGAAATCCCAGTGACGCTCACTTTAATTACTCAATGCACTAAACTAAACACTGTATTTATGTATGGTTTTTCAACATTATAGAGCACAAAATTCATCTAAAATTTCAAAGACTACTTGATTGCATGAGTCCCATGTATTTTATTATCAAGCTGAGATGTCCCGTTTGAACAGATTGTTTCAATTGTCTTTTATGTGTCAAGTGTAGTATTCTTCGTGAACTAGATTACAACTGACCAGCACAGTAACTGATTGTATCTATTTCTGCACTGTGTAATTCAAAATCATGATAGTCAATTTTATGATCTTGTATTTTTTTCCTTTTTTATGTTTCCAGGGGTCGTATTTTGCAGCCGGCCCAGATATGTGATATTTTCAAAATGCTGATCCTGATAGTGTGTAGTTATCTTATGTGTTTCCTAGATTTCTCAATGTTATATCACATCGTCAGGGGACAAGCGGTCATTAAGTTATATATCATTTATAATATGTTAGAGGTAAGTTCTAGTGTTATACAGACAAAAATTCAGAACCCACTTTATTGTAGAATGTTGGATTTGTGGCCTGCTGAAAACTTAACATGTGGGCAAATATTGCTGTATAGAACATAGTTAATATTCAAAATTGCACAACTATTTATGTAGTTCATAATATAAATATATCTCTGAAAAATAAAAATTTATCATCAAGACCTCTGGTAGAGACAGGAAGCGCAATGTACCAAACATACCGGTATACACTGATGTATTGATGAATGTGGAAAACAAGACTTTGAATAATTCTTGATATTTTATTTTTCCACAGGTAGCAGATAGATTATTTTCTTCCTTCGGTCAAGACATCTTGGATGCATTGTTTTGGACAGCAACAGAACCGAGAAATAAGAAAAGGGAACACATAGGAATTGTACCACATTTGCTGTTAGCAATTGTCTATGTGTGTATCCTTTCATTTGATGCAATGTGACGAAGTACTTAGAGAATATCATGCAGTGTGTTGAACGTTGTGTCGTTACATTGCTTGGAGTTGAATGTCCTGGTGGAATTGAATTGAACAAAGAAAACTGAATTTTCATTTCCAATCTTCTTAATACACATCATCTTGCCTATGCTTACATAGACTGAAAGATCTGTTGCTAGAGGGCGCTCTCTATGCGCCCTCGAGCAACAGATCTTTCAGTCTAATGCTTACACTGACAACGATGAAATTTTGGCCCCCAGGAAATTTTATTTGACTGATCTATACAATGATGGGCCTTTGTTACATATGATTTTACCTAATACCATCCTTCTACTGGGATGAATTATCAACAAATTATGATATTGAAGTTATCTTCAGTTATTTGTGTATTTGAAACATCTCAGTCATTTTTGGAACAAACAGCTGAATAACAAATAGACCAAGTGGAAAATACAACACCAGTAGATAGTGCAGTCACACCCTTGTATTGCCAGAATTTAGTTCACCTTATTGTTTTCAATAGAATAGATGGATATATGTACTGGGAATGGGAGTGGAAGGGCAGTCTGGATTGAAGATTTTGTGTTTTGTTTTCCTTGACTTTGTCATCAGTTGGTCATAGTGTTCTTATATTATTCCAAGCGACAACTCTGAATGTAGCATTCAATTCTCACAACAAAGCATTGTTAACTATTATGATGTCAAATAATGTAAGTAATCTACAAATTTTTATTTCTCTGGTAACATTGTTTTTGCAGTGCTGCTATTGATGTTTTGAACATGCCGACCATCAACATAGAACAAAACATTCCATTATGAAATGTGAATTGTTTCATCACCATTTGTTAGCATTATCACAATAATTACAAGGGCTTTTAACACTCCATCATCCAAACATACCGTACCTGGCAACTTTTTTCAGGGCTAGTTGAGTTCCACTTTTTCTGCTTGGCATATTTTTGTTCAGTTTAAGGTGAAAACACAGCATTTCAGCATAAATTCTAAAGCATGCAGGATGAGTTCTTCTGAAAATTTCAGACATGTAAGTCTTTATGAATATGGTACATTTCAATGAATAGGCAAATTTTAAGGATCAAAATCCAGATTCTATTAAATTTACAGGTAAAACCTGCATTTAATTCTAAATAAAAACAAAAGAATCTTCATGACTGTGTTCAAATATTTCTGATTGCCATTATTCAATGAAGCAATGTTTCACAAAGACTGTTGCACCTCTAACTTGATTGTTAATTTTTTTGTCTTTTTTGATCAGTTTGTAGAGTTAAAAGGCAGTGTTTTCAAGAAATTTGGTAAACATAATCTTTATCAGATGTCTTGCAGTGGTAAGCAATCATGTCATTTGCTACCTAGGGTTTCATTGCTGGGAATGTTTTTGCTTGTGTGTTGCATGTCTAATGAACAATGGAATTTCAGGTTTTTAGACAAAGTGGAGAAAATAAAGTTTACTTGCCTTTTTAATTACTTGACCTTGAGATTAGATAACTCATGTTTTATTTTAATTTTTACCGTACTGTAGATGTAAGAGAGCGGTATCACTATTGTGTTCTTCTGTCCATTGTAGTCCTGAGAAACATGACTGAACTTAACTGGAATTTCGGTGAGTTCCCAGAATTCACGGTAAAGGACATTATGTCACCTGTAGTTTTCACAGTAAATTCCCCAGAATTTTTCCATGGCTTGTATTATTTATTATAATAATATTGTGACCAAAAGCTTGAGGACTTGCTTACTATCTTGTCTATTCATGCAGCATTCACGCTACCTATGCCATCAAAATAAAGTCAATATCCACCTTTCATGACAATTTTAAGTTACTTTTCACAGTTCCCACCATAGCATCCAGCTGACCATGTGTTTTCGTAGGTTCCAACTTGAACTTGTTTACACTCAGATTCAGGAGAAAACCCTGTGCTGCTTCTAAGGCAGTGGAATTTTTGTTTTCATCAGACTACTACATCGTCATGTAAGCCTGATTTTGAAAATGTGCATGAGGCTGAATCTTTCAGGTGACAGTCTTTGTCAAATCACCCCTTGATCATTGTCCGATTTTAAAGTGTTGAAATATAGTACTCTGATTAGGGGTATTAGGAAAGCTTAATGTGTCCAGGGTGAATCAGTGTGATGAAACTGCTACCTATCTCATTATAGAAAATATCACATTGATATACACCAACAATCTGGGCAGTTACCAAATACTGAAGGACAATGCTCATTTAATTGTCACACCTACGTACACCAACTGAAGAGCAAATTCAGTGTACATCTCATGTCTTTCTTCTTGTGATATTCTTGAAATATCCTCATCGATTTACAGACCATCTGTGGGAACTCATGCCTGACGTCGTCACTGTCCTTGTGGCTGAAGTCATTGTAGATTGGGTCAAGCATGCATTCATCACCAAATTTAATGAAATACCAGCTGATGTAAGTATGAAGTAGAAAGGATATTATCGGTGTTCCTTGAAATGGTGAGCCAATGTTTTTACATGTGTATTGTGCCACACTTTGTCAGTCCCTTGGTTTCAAAAGTAATTTGAAATCTGTAAAAGTAATTTTTTTTTGTTTGATTCCATTAGGAATATTCCTCTGTAGAGGTGCACACAATCCCATCAGTCCTCCTTCCATAAATGACAGTGATAATGACTGTCATTAAGTGTGAAGCGCTAACTACTGTGCAAAATTTTCAATACCATTTCTACAATTACTTACACAAAAACCACATGAAGTAGTTAATGTGATGACATAATTGATTGTACACCCCTACCCTTCATCACTACTTGAATTCTCTTCCTCAAAATTCTTTACGCCAAGACTGTTGAAACATTGAAGATATCTGTGCTTGATATCAGTCTTGTACAGTCTTCTAATTTGGTTTCTAACTTTCCCATAAGGTATATCAAGAATACCGTGCAAGTCTTGCCCAGGATATGGTCAGCAGTCGACAGAAAGATGTAAGTTAATTTTTCTACCAACCATATTCTTATATACACCCTTTACATTGGTTCCTTGACAGAATGAAGAATGGAATTGTTCGAGTGTTCTCAGACTGTAGCTATGAAAAATTTCAGTACTTGTGATGAGTAGAGAGGAATATCAATTTTGCATTCTGTGTGACAGGTTGCTTTAATAAATATTCTTGTATTTACCACAACTTTTGCACAAAGTGATATGCAATTCTATCAAAGTTAAAATTCCATGTTTATTTGAGTCTTGGAAATGATGTTTTGGCTAAATCTGCTCCTAAGTCAGTGTAGGAATATTAATACTTCCAATGTTTGTCCGTGATTCTCTTTTATACAATTATAAGTATTCCATGCTTCTTCATTTCCTCCAGGCATTTTCAGATCATTCAGACTTGGTTTCACGACGCATGGGTTTTGTACCTTTGCCTCTAAGCTGCCTGGTAAGCACTTTGCTTTCATACCACGATGTCTTCAAAACTCTAGATTGTTTTGAATTTTCAATCTCTTACTATGAACTTGAATTTGCAATTTCATACTGTTACATCCATGATGTATATGATGTGTATGGTGAAGATGTTGATGAAGAAGCCATAATGATATAGTTCAGTAAAATTTTAATGCCCATATTCCTTGCCTTTTAAACTATGAACTAAGTTAGTTCTTTGCTGAAAGAGAAAACAAATAGCTAAAGGGGATTCAAGATTTTCTTATTTTTCTTTAGAATTATAATGAATTTTTTGTCAGTGCTGCAACGAGTTATGTTTACTTTCCTAGTACCCATTTTGATTTGCCATTGTAAGTTTCTTGTCATATTCAGAAATGGCAATATACCAATAAATTTGCAATGAAAAATAGCTAAACACGAGTGTTGATTGGCTGATTATGGAATTTGCTACATCAAATTTGCATGTATACATATATGGCAACAGACAAGTCCACTATGTCCACTCATAGAATGTTAGTTTTGGCACACAGTGTTGGTGGCACTGCTTTCCTTGGCCACTCAAGTGAAAATCAATGATTGGCTATTTGAAATACAGTTTACTGAATTCCTTTAACACAAGCTACTGGTCTTGATCAGCTAAATATTGCAGAATCCTATGTATTGGTAATACCTGTTTAGACTCTACAGTTTTAAAGAGACTGTTAAAACCAAACACTTAAACAAGCATATGGATGGATAATCTTAGGAAGATGTGGTTGAGTTCCAGTAGTTGCATAATGATGATTTTCTGTTTAATCCATCTTCCTGAAATTATAGCTGTATACTACCATGATACTTGATGATGAAATGAATTCCAAAAATAATTTGTATTTGATTCTGCCATCATACATGAATTTAATCTCCATCATCAGTGTATAGATTGTTCCACTTGCACACAAAAATCCACCTCTGTCAGTAATATTTGTTTTTTCGTTTTCACGTTTCAGCTCTTCCGCACAGTTTGGCAGTCTATCAAGTTACCACAGAACACAGTTAGTGCTGTCATCATCATCCTTTGTTATCTGACGTAAGTTATGTCTTGTCATAGCATGATAATCCCAACAAGTATTGGTTTCAAATATGTTCATTTCCGACACTGAAATCAGTTCACAACACCCCTTTTGGATAAATATAAAAATGTCTTAGGTTATAATCTAGTAACATCCTACAGAGTATCCAGGTTTGTGGATGAATGTCTTGAACAATGAATATGGAATTACTATAAAGGGCAGAGGATATATTAAATACAGGAGTTATGCAGTATTGTCATAGATTTCAATAGAGATATTGGAAAATGAGTATTTATGTAGACCCCTGAAGGAATTATGCTTGGCCGCATCACTTCTAAATGCCTTTAACTTTACAGGCACTATTCAGGATAGTATCTGCTGAATTGTTGTACATTGTTTGTAAATTCCCTCAATATCACCTGAAAATGTCACCTCTGGAAGTCACACATTATGTCCCATCAACTTTCTATAATTCTGCTTTGTTGGTTGAAAGGAAAAACTGCAAGTTAACATAAGTTTCAGATGATTCATAACCAGTGTTTTTTTGCAAGGTTACAAGTAGTGTGCCCGCTATGCTATATTGTGAAGCACTGGCTCAATAGTCTCTTTTAAACACAAGATAGTTTTACATACATGTACTACATGCACTAGTGTGAGGCTAATGCAAAAGATGTTTCTAGAAATTTCAAACTTGTCTCAAGAGTTGAAAAATACCGTCACTTGAAGGAAACACTGATGACATTTTTAACCACAGATGTTTAGCTTGGTTTGTGAATTTTCTGTTATTTCTCTTGCAGTCTCACATCTTTCAAGGTTCTGACCAGCATTGTACTATTTGGCAAAGCTTGTGAGTATGTGAAATATGCAAAGAAGAAAGCACCACAGCAGAGGAAGAAAGCAGACTATGTTCGCAGCAAAAGCTTTAGTGGCCTGCCGACAAAACCAGAAACTGCTGTGCAAACATCAGAATCAGTGTCACTGTACTCGAAGGAATCTCTGCAGTCCAACAGCTCTGTCAGTTTACAGAGTCTCGGCAAAGATGAAAACGCCATCATCCAACAAAATGTGCTTCCAGAGAAACAGGCTGGTGAAAGTGAAGGCGACAAGTCCAAAAAGTCTCTGTCAGAAATAGACAGGTATACCCTCTGTAGCAGTCATATAGTGTAGATGTCGTATTAGATCACCTCAAAGGTGTACAGCAAAAGAATTAATAGATGGTAGACCTGACTTTGGATTCTCAGATTGATATATGTTGAGAAAACCATCGCAGTATCAAGAGATATAAGATATACGGAGACTGCTGTGCTGTAGGATGGTTAGTGTTACAGAGAAGATAAAACACAGAAACTAGACTTTTATGTGATACTGACTGTGACGCAGAGAGTTGAAATAAGTTACAAACTAAGATGAGATGCAGCCTTGACAAATTTTGTGAGATAATATTTCTGCCAAGTTGTTTGAAACTGACACAGTTATGATGTACGACATATGCCTCAATGAAGACTTGTAAAATTGCTTTTGGCAGTAAGTTATTCCACGAATGCCAAATGAATCAGAACCAACATCAGATGCAAATGAAGAAATCTAGTACCTGATTGGCTGGCATCTTTTCAATGTCACATATAGAGACATACCCCGTCTGTAGCGTTATCTTATGTAAACCTTTCTTTATCGGCTACTTTTGTTGTCCATGTTTATCAACTGACATGCAAAAAAATCCTGTTTTAGTCGTGTGCACTTGCTGGCAGGAATAGCCAACCAATCAGAAAGCACACAGTGTGTAGAGGTTGCAAAGTATTGAGAATACAAACATAGCACAAAGTGAAGTTTCTGCAGTGCAGACATACATTCTAGTTGGCAGTTTTACGCTTTGCATATGAAACTAAACTTCCTGCAGAGCAGGGCCAATGTAACATGCATTCTGGTTGGCTAGTAGCATGCACCAGACTTTAACAGGATTTTTTTAAGCTTTTGGTTGGATGGGCAGAGATGAAATGAAATTTTTGAATGAATGGCATACAGTACTGACAACTAAAGACATAGTTCAATGTTCTCCATCAAGTTTTAAGGTAGAATGCACTTGAGGAACAGATATTTTGGCTCTCAAACTTTCATAAAAACTCTCTTGGCTAATCACTTATTTGGGATCATTATGAAACTTATGGAGTAAATAAAGGTTTCAGTGCTTAGTTTTGTGAAAATCGAAAATCAAATTTTTCTCATGAAGTTAAAAAAGGGATGACGGGCATGTTGAATTTCAGGTGTCAGTCAAAAACAGGTTATCTGTTTCTCTGGAACCAACTTTGCACTGTGACCCCTGCCTTTTATTCTTTATTTTGAAAAGATCCATCAAGGTTTCTGTAAGGAACTTTGAACACACATTAAATCTGCCAATGTCACGTTATCGATTCTACATCATACACTGCATATTGTACAGTCAGTTTCTTTTTGTCTGGTGTGTGTCGTCTACAAAACATTCCTTGACGTGTATTTCATGATTTCATGGTACAGCCCACCAACTATATTTTTTTAAGTATTATTGTACAGCTTGTGAGGTTTGTCCTGGTACAAGCTGTTTCTGTGATATACAGTATTCCACAGTAGTAACTGTATGCTCAGTATTGAATCTGAATATGTCCATACTTTACTTGACATACATTCTTTCAGATCTCAGTATAAAGAAATATTTCAGTAGTACAAGGTGCTGAAACTGTAGTAATTTTGAATAAAATAATTGTACTGAGAAAGTTTATAAAAAACCTCTTACATGGAAGTTGTCGGAAAATTTACCATTATCACTGCCATGTGAAACAGTTCAGTATATTTCTTTAGTCAAGCAGTGTACAGCAAAGTAGGAGAAGAAGTAGTGAAACAAAGTACCGTGTTCGAATTTCTTGCAGTCTGTTTGATTTCACAGCATTTGATTCGTCCAGTATGTAATTCCATATGACTTTTGTTTTATCATAATAAAAAGAAAATTATTATTATGTGAACCTCCATAACTCAGATGGATTGGCCTTTAAGGTGCTTGTTTTCAGTGCCTGCATCAAATAGCCATGAGATTGAGGGTTTTGTCAGTCAACTTTCATGACAGAAAATTATGCAATACTTCCAGAAGTCAGCTGAATGTAGCGACAGTCAAAGAGAAGCTTTTAGAGTGGAATCAAGATGAGAGGAAAGACTTCTAATCCTGGTGTTTGAGGATACTGAAAGAAATAGCTCTGTCTGTTATATTTTAAACTGACAAACATGAAAGCAAAAAACCAATCTTTCTTGTGGTTGAAACATTGACACTTAAGCCAGCTCAGTTATCAAAGGCTAAAATTGTCAAGCACCCAGTCAGTGTTGCAGTGTTTGATATTTTCATCACCATTACAGGCCCTTTACTGACCATCGTAAGCACAGACTTTGTGAAGCACTGGCCAACTATCCAGTGCCCTGGAAATAAATGTGTTGAAAAACATTCAAGTGTGAGTTGATTTCACTAAAACTGCTGCTAATGAAGACAGGTTTTGGTACACTTTCAGGTGTTTAAAAAAAAAAACCCTTTTTCTACCACTGCATTTTGAGATGTTGTACCCTGTACTAATGAAAGTGCTTTCACAATCATGTTGATGCAGTTTTTAGATCAATGCATTTTCATTTGTCTTTGAACCTTAGAGTGATAGTCACATATCAGAGTTGTCAGAATTTGGTGATCAACACAACAACATAATCCTGAAGATCGTACATATTGTACCCTGTACACTGAAATGTCTTTCCACTCACAGTTATGCTGCACAGCCATGCTGTCTGTAAAGTGCTAAAAATGTAAGACTGACTCTTCTATATTTTTGTTGTAATGGCAATATATTTTCAAAATACATTCCTTCTCAAGGAGAAGAAATCTCTGGTGTTAATTCACAATCTTTGAAATTTTATTATACTTCACAAATGTGGTAAGATGATAAAATGTGTAATTATTTGAATAGAAATCCTGAAATAGGATTTATGTTTGTAATCAGGGTACCGTATGAGCTGAGCTAAATTGACATTCCATGGACTCCAGAAAGTTCTCCTTGATGCTTAAAAACTTGATAATAGTATATTACATGCATTGACTGGTCTAGAGTTGATGTAAAGAAATTTCTAGATTGTTACAAAGGATTGAGAAATGTTATCAGTTGTTAGAGGGCGCCCTGTATTTTGATCCATAGTATCTCCCATGTGTTATTTCAATGCAGAATGAAAAAGAGAGCATGTGGAGGGACTGTGGTATTGCCTATCAGTGATGTCAGTTTACATACAATTACCGTATGTGATGTTATTTACACTGTAATTGACAACACCTGTTGTGAATTACATTTGACAATTCCTGCTGTCAATAGTAATTGACAATACCTCTTATCCATGGAATAAGGCAAAATGCATCAAGGCCTGTGTCTTGCAGTGATGTGGACTCTGTCATGTATCAATGCCAATATCAGCATTGTTGATGTAAATTGTATTTACCACAAAAGTAGTCAAATGCCATGGTCAGTGTCCACATACATTGTACATCAGTAGCAATGTAATTGACAATGTTTGTAACCTGAAATACACTTCATCATTACATCATACAGTGTTTGTTATTTCTGAATATGCTGCTGTATTTTGTTGTCTCACTTGTTTAGGTCTTAAAATACCAAAGATGAAAGCATGCTAACATGTGAGGTTGTCAATTTTTACTTTTTTTAGTGTTTTTTTTATGAAAGATGTGATTTCAATGAGAAGGATGCATTATTCTAAGATTTACCATCAGGAAACTTCATCTCTTCAAATGAGAGAGATCACTTGCATGTTAAATGTGCAATGTTTATATTGTGCTTTGACATAAAAATTCTGAAAATAAATATAAATATGATATGTTGTGAAGTTTTGTAACAGCAGTGTTAATTTCGTTTTTACCAACTCTGTATTTTGCAATGTGAAATATTAATAACAAAATCTGATCGAAGACTGCATTTTTAGTGTTTTTTTTAATTTTCAGAATGTGTTTTTTTTTTAATCATATATTATTCAGAATGACATGATGTAAAACAGTTTAAGATTCAGAGCATATGAAAAATATCTGAACCAAAAGGTATCAAATGTCAGTAACTAAGGATTACCATTACAACCCCAACCATTGGCCAACTACAGGCAAATCCTTAAAATGGACTCCATAGTTAATGATATTTGAGAACTTTCCCTAACAGGTCCTTGGTTCATATATATCGACATTTCATTTTTTGTTGAGAGTATTTTAATGTCATTGTTTGTTCTTCGACTTACTATAAATACAAGAATATCCTATACTATTATGTGCTGGCAGTACTGTCAAATGATACATGAGATTTTGATGTGACACAACCATTAATCATTATCCTGTAAAACTGGAGAACTTAATTGAGTGCAATGTATCAGTCTTTCTTTGTTGTAACAGGTATGTGACAAGAAAAAAAAAACTGTGTACTCCTTTCGCTGCCTCGTTTATAGCTATTAAAGTGATGGTTCTGTAATATAATCTCGCTTGCCTTCGCTCTGTGTGACTTCATGAATGTATTTCGTGGATTGACGAGAGATTTGCCTTGACGGGGAATATATGAGCAAATTTCATCTGAGGGCGCTGTGATCACCGTTGCGCAAAGGCAGACAAAGTGGCCTGTATGTAAGTTTGTGAGTGCTTGGTATTGAACATTGTCGACTGTGCGAGTCAAGAATATAGATGAACTACGGCAATTATCAAAACTTCAATGGAGTCGGAATACACAATGATTATATTTACCGTTAATCTTAGCACAGGTAGAATACACACAAGGGAAACAATTGATATTTACTTTGTAACTGTGCAGAAACTACAGACATTGCGCCTTTGCTTTCCTTTGTCATTTTCCATTATCATTGAATGGTTTTTAAACTGTCTACAACCAAATTACCTTTGCCCCAATAGATTAAAACATTTTAAATGACATTTGCACAATTTTCGTTTTCTTAAATTCAGTTGCAATTATTGTGGTATGCAAATATATACACACAAGGAAAATGTCGCTGTTTATTTCATCACTTTGCTGTAGAATCATAACGACTGCTCCATCGCCTGCTTCGGGGGTCAATTATCATCATAATTATGAAATACTTTGAAAGTTAATGACTGTCACAATTTTCTTTACTTGAATACACTTAAGGCATTTTAAGTGGCATATTTGCGCAAATTAGGTTTTTTAATATTCAATTGCAATTGAAGCCATATGCAAATATTCAATTTGTTGATCGTTAGATAGATCTCGTTAAAAACAATGTTTGCTACTTTTGAAGCGGTTCATTGAAATATGTCTTCCCAACCGCAAATTCGACACCCTTGCTGGCAGGACAAGGCAATAAATTGGATTTGAGATCAAAATGTATAGTGTTAACTGTTGTGCGAATGTTTCCGCAAAGACGGTCCATAGAATCGAAAATTGTACTTCGATAATAATTTGATACGATCGGGAATGTTCGGATCTTTTTATGAAATACTAACTCGACTGAATCAGCTATGCTGTATACAAAACATAATTTATCTACAATTAATACTAAGGGTCTTTCTCCAGTTTGTTTCAACCCATAATGAGCTTGTTTGAGAGCTAAAACACAATTCTACGAACGACATATTCAACAGATAAAACAAAGCTACCACCTTCAAGGTCATAGAGTGACTGACCGCAAATCGCATTCGGTGACATATCTTCTCATATACGATAGATGGCGCTGTGAGCGAGACCAAGTTCCATGGGTGTAAAGCGCGAAAAACTGGTCCCCAACATATACAGTTGTAAATCAACAAGATGAAATTAACGGGACATAGATTGATGAGTCCAAAAAATGGAATATGTCATTTGGAAGATAGGTGCCAATGATGTACGCTTATTCTGCTCATATAAACTGGACATAACTAAGCTAAACAATATAAGTTATGTAAGCTTAACATGTTCATTCTGAGGAATTTGAAAAATTAACTATTTATCAAATTTCAAATTTTTGAATGACTTTGATTTATTTTTTCTCAGAGAAAAAGCAGGTGTCTGTTATTCTGAGTCTGGACATCTGCTACATATTGAAGGTTGTCACGGCGTCTGTCTCACAAGAATGGTGGATTCCCATATTATCCAAACACACCAAAGAAAAACCAAAAGCATGCAGAACAAAGTAACGGCCACACACCAAACATGTTTTACGATCAGCGATCTCATGTATGGTGCGCCCCCAACGACCATGATAGGTACTTTGAGATCTTCGTTGTTCCAGTGATGTGTGCATGGAAATTGTCAAAGCGAAATAAAGGAGTATCACAACAACAATTTCGTCTTCTTGATCTTTTCTTTCGACATCCTCACAAATTTCGTTTAGCGTTCGATTAATAGTAAGATTTATACCCTGAATAATGAACTTTTATTCGAGATGGGGTGTTTGTTTGTTTGTTATGATAAATGAAATTAATGCCACCAGGCCAAGTTGAGACCTATTACATGAAGGCGTACACGTTTATATAGGGACATTTATCATCACACCCCTGGGTAACTGATATTATCAAGGGACCTGAACTAAAATTATCATTACCCTATAAAACGATGTACCATAACGAAAGACAGCTTTAGCTGTCACTGGTTCAAAGATACCCGAGATGAGCGTAACACACATACACTCAGGCATCATTACCTAAACGATGTTTGCTGTCACCAACAGGTATCAAGTGTGTACAAGATACTCAAGATGTGTGCAGGGTACCAAAGGTGTCCCATTCAAAGTTTAAGGCACCGTTACCGAAGAACGTGTACCATTATTTTTAAAGAGGGTCTTCCGGTTCCTTCAGGTGAATATAATGTATGCAAATACACCCTTCAAGCGGAGGTACGTGCTTGGAACATGGGTATGCTATACCCAAGTGTCCCAAAATGCACCACCACTAAAGCAATGTGTAATGAGCGATTAGGTACACTAGTCTTAGATATAACAAAACTATAGCATTACCCATGGATGAGTGCGATTGTTTGCCAAAGGGTATGAATGTTCGTTATCCCATAGTGAATACGATACCTCATTTATGCTGAATAGCACCGTCCTTTTTATTGCAAAATATGTATCATAACTCCAGGTTTCAGAAACACTCCAATCCAGCTAAATATGGACACTAACGTTACTTTGACACTTTGTAGAATGTGTCCAATCAATGTTTATTTGTTATTCCTATGCTCACCCGTGATTCTCACATACGATTACCGTTGGTCGTAATCAAAGTACTCTATGAAGACGTACATGTTGCCCTTGGGTCGCAAAAGTCCTCCAGATAATCATCAAAATCGTCGTTTCATTCTGGATTTATGCATACAAAATTGACAGCTCATCTTTAATCTGTCAAAACTAATACCGACAAAATTATTGATGATCGTTGCTCAATTGTAGGATAAGCGGCACGCGTTATGACGACACGGGGTCTTATTTTTCGGCAACAGTGGAATCGGAGGAAAAACAATTCCAAACGCTTAAGTGCTTCACAGCGGCCGTTCAATTTAATGTGACAGAATACTTTTGGTATGCAATTAAAAGAAAACATATTATCGTGGAACTGATAAGGTTTGATATACTTACGATTTGATATGAGGGGGTCTGATCAAGTTTGGGCACCATGGATTGCGTGAATGCAGGGGGTGTTCACAAGAACTGTTAGCGTCTAGAGTAGCGGAGCCATATCTTTCACAATAACACAGCGGGAAAGTCTGTACCAAACCACAGATTGCATTTATGCTAGTACGCAAATCTAATTCTCTTAATACTTCTATTAAGGCAAATTCATTTTTGAAATACTTAGCGTTACTTCTATCATAGACCCTAGCAAAAGGGTATATGCTTCCATCGAACGTTGACCAGGCTCTTTTGTATCACGTGTCTATAGCCATGAATAATAATGATTAAAATCAGCGTAACGGAAATGATGGACCAATGACGAGTGACAACCTTGGCTTACGTCTTACAAACGTCATCCTAAAGTTTGTAAACAAACACACAACGATAAATATCGTTGATACAACATCAATCCTTTCTCTGCCTCTTCCACCGTCTCTCTCTCTCTCTCTCTCTCTCTCTCTCTCTCTCTCTCTCTCTCTCTCTCATACATTATTGCCAGTACCAAATTTGGCAATGTCACTATTAATCAACAAGATTTCTGATATTGTAAACACGTTGCGTTGTGCCATAGATTCCGAAGTTAGCGGGCAGCGGATTAGACAAAGTTTAGCCTCGTAAACAAATTAAACAGCGCCGAGACTCAGAGTTGGCCTGTCGTGTGGCTCTGTACAGTGCAGTCTTATTGTCGCCGATAGACTTCGCATTGATTGAATGTTCGCATGATAGCATAAACGTTATCGCACTGGCAATCTCCCGTAATGAAGTTTAACCCAATTAACAAAATCGATGTGACGTGTTCACTCAACTCCTGTCCTCTTACATCGTTCATTGCACTGTCAGTCAATTCACGTGGAAATGAACATGATAGACCCAATACAAATTAGAGTAACACCAAAAATGGCAGTCGCGTGTGCGTGTGTGTTTGATATATATATATATATATATATATATATATATATATATATATATATATATATATATATGATAGGTAGACAGGCAGACTAACAGACGACGTACTTAATATACAAATAGATGTCAAAATGACCGATGTCTGTTCAGATGTTCTTCGAAATGACAATAGCTGTGACAAGCGTCGTAAATGTGAGTGCGAGACCTGTTCATAACCAGCCCAAAGTTGTTGGCGTGGTCATCACTACCACAAAGTTGTTTACTGTTGTATTGTGACGAACGCCAAGGCAACCTGAAATGGGAGATGTATTTTCACCATGCTATATGTCGCTTGGAAATAAGATACGAGGGCACTGCAAGAGTAAAAATGGCCACTGAGTGCATCTGAAGAACAGGTATATGGAGAGCAGACGAGAACGTATTCCACGGCTGACTAGCCATACGCCAAACATCAACAAAGATGGTGAGAAGTTGCGCTACTATCCCCAACGGCACTTGGTTCAAAACATGGACTTGCTGAACTTGTCGAAAATGGAAGATTTGCACCAAAATGCGGGCCGCAGGGGAAAGAGAGGCGGGGTTTTCTTTCCGTCTTTCAGGTTCGATACAAAGGGCGAAACCACGATGGAGTTCGGGACCAATTTACCGAGCATACGGGTTTTTCCGGCTCCGACTTGCAACCGACCGACCCAGAAGAGAGACGCTGAGGGGAAAAGTAATCCCGCGGCTCCAAATCAACGATCTCCAGGCATGGAAAGCTCGAAGAAGGCGACGAAAACCAGACTTGCTTGGGAAGACACCCTACCTGCCAAATCAAAACACAACGACAAAACCGATAAAGACAGCCACCAAGAAACAAAGACTAAGAAAATCAGAATTGCTCCTCTGAAGGAGATCTATTTAAAAAACCAGGAGGAAGATACGCCCGTCAACAGGACTAGACGAATACTGAGATGGCTTCAAAATGTTACCATGCGACCAAGTCCGAGAGAAAGTTTGAATAATGAATTGTCTGACATTGACAACGGCGAAGAAGACAACATTGATAAACTACCGACGTTACCATGGTGACACGCGGTCATTGTATTGAATATTTGGCGACGACATTACATAGGAAGTTCAGAAGTTTTGCAGATGAGTGTGCGAATTGCCCAGAATGGAAGGTGTACTTATGTTAGACTTGGGGGCGTTTTCCCAGTTGAACGAGTTATTAACTGATTTCAAATATAAATTGATTTTACATGTAAATATCGTTTTCTGTACATTTCATCTGATGTTGCAAGCGTGCTTTCCTTTCAAATAGATCATGGATTTGTTCTTGTTGTAAATTAGTTTGTGTTCTCAGAAGGGTGGTACCGAGTAACTATGTTGCCAAACCTCCCTCAATACAACAAGTAACCTGGTCTGCCTCGGAGATATACACAGCAGATATCTATCCAGAGAAGAGGTTCGCCTTTGTTCACAAAGTCTCTGTTGCTGTATATAACGAAGCACTGTCGGACCAACATTAGACAGCTTGCAAGCATTATTTTAATTGCCAAACTATAATTGAAGTTGTGGATGTTTTGATATAAACTACTGTTTATACATAAAATGTGGTCAATTTTGACAAGTGTATATACTGCTTGTATTATTTGGTTAACTTCTTACATGAATACAGGAGTGTATTGTATGGGAAGGAGGCACGGTTGTTACACCTGAATGACTTTGTGTTTTGAAAGTTTTGTTTGTAGTCAATGCGGCTCGCGAAACACAACACTGTACGAAAAGTCAAATTTGTCATATACTTTACCTGGGTGGTCACAGTTGACAAAGTACCACCTTTATACCACGTTTGCCAAGTTACCTAGGTAAACATGGTACAAAAGTGGTAATTTGTCAACTGTGACCACCCAGGTAAAGTATACGACAAACTTGACTTTTCGTACAGTGCAATCAGCTGTGATTACGGTGTGATATTGGTTTCGTTGTCAAAACAAGGTTGAGTTACCCTTCCATTGATTTCTTTGTGCTCAAAGCTGACTTGCATTGTCACCGATCCAGGCTAGTCTCGTTGGCAAACAGTTACCCGAGATGACGGCCATACCTCCGTGTAAGAGAAGTAAGCGGCAAGTCTCCCGTCCCAGTATTGGTTTCCCCCTACTCGCCGAGTTATCATGCATAAAATGTCGACGTCCTTTGTCTAATTTCTCTCCGATTCAGTAATCACAGGACGCCCCATGACAAAAAAGCCTTATTTCGTGTAATTCCGTTCTTCTTAGAGAAGAATTCAGACCATCAAAGAAATCTCTAAACCAAGAAAATTGATTTCGTAGGTGTTCTTTGTCTTTTGCGTGTTTGAAGTTTTGTCACGATATTGTTAGTGTTATTGGCCATTTTATTTGTTTTTCCAGCGTTTACATGTACACTCCTATTATTCCTTATGATTTCCTGTTAGGCTCTAGCTTAGCGTATACTCGTGAAATGCACTAATGGTCGTCTCAGCTGATTGACTGTACCTCCACCCAAAAATTTTACACCGCCGCCTCTTACAAACTGTGTTACTGACAAGAGTTATCGATCATCTATGTACTGCGGAAAAGTATAGGTGCGAGACAAGAAAATATCTTCACGGCGATTATGGGTACACAAGTCGCAATTCAGATTCACTTTCTCTCTTGGTTTGTGTATCATTTCCACAAACTTTGCGAGAATATTAGCCAGATATGTTCATGCGCTTAAGACGCTGTAGGCAATGATTTTCATTTGTGTACAGTAAATCAGTAAATAACGCTGGCGCATCGAAAAGAATGAAGTGCGCAGGCGCGATTTTGTGTCAAAACCGATTTGCTTTAATTTTTGTTAATATTTCACCCTAAGTTTGAACGGAAACGGAAAATTGGAATATGGGAAAGGATTTCAATGTCGTTCGCTCGCTATTCTGTGTTTAAAAATAGAGTGGCGCGTTGTTCTGTAACAAGACTATAATAACATATTGCTCGGCTCATTTCAAAGTTCTAACATTTCAGTGGAGAAGGTTAGACACTACAGAATGCCATACTAACGCTGTGGATATTCAATACCCTATAAAAGTCCCATTGAAGTTGGCCGATTTGTTTACTGTAACTCAGGTACGAGTTTTCCGTTGCTCCAATAAAAATAGATACAAAATGGTACATATTGTGAATAATGCAGCTAACAGCCCATCACGAAAACAAGAAAATACTTTTATGATAAAAACTTCTGAAAACATCAACGACAGACAAAGATTTTATGGCATGTATAGGGAATATCTATAAGTACAGTTGACATAGTCTGAGTGCGAAAAATGCTAACAACTTAGGGGAACTGGGGTACGACCTGGTTGTGAGTCAGCGGGAGTTCCACAGCAGACGCTGATTGGTGCACACAGATGACGTCACAGAAAGTTGGCTCATTTATATCTGATCACTGTTAAAAGTTGATAGTGAGTTTAGTGTGTGTAGCATTACATGACTGACACGAGGCAGTACCGACATCATGTATCAACACACAGTGCCCTGCAGATCACCACCGAGTTACATCGGTAACCCATCAACATTGGATTACGCCAATCCGGCATATCCCACGGCCTCCATGTGGTTTAACGCTTCGACATTAAGCGCTGCCAATCCTTTCAATCCGACTTATATGCCTCCAACTTACAGCGCTCCTCCTGCTTGTCCTCCGCCGCCTCCTCCAAGTCAGCGTCATTATCTACCGGCGCCAAGTTTCAGCGCAACAGACTTCGGATGGCTTTCTATTCCAACACAGCAAGAACTCTTTAAACTGGTTCGTCCGCCTTACTCATACTCTGCCTTGATCGCCATGGCAATACAGGGCGCTCCAGAGAAAAAGATAACCTTAAGTGGCATTTACAGATACGTCTCAGACAACTTCCCATTCTACAAGAAGAGCAAAGCCGGTTGGCAAAACTCTATCCGACACAACTTGTCCCTGAATGACTGCTTCAAGAAAGTACCGAGGAGCGAGGATGATCCCGGGAAGGGGAACTACTGGATGCTAGATCCCAACTGCGAAAAGATGTTCGATAACGGGAACTTCCGGCGAAAACGAAAACGCCGAGAAAACAGCAACACATCCACGAACACTTCTTCCGTCGCGGCGAATACGACATCGACTGCCTCTGTTGCGCCGTTGAACGCAAAGACTGACAGTGAATCGGTGAAAAGTCGGTGTACAGACGGGGAGAGAGCGACGTCGTACCCGGTGAGTAGTCACTACTCCGTGGCAGGCGCCACCACAGCAAACTGCTGTAATTTTAGTGTGAGCAGTCTGCTGCAAAACGCTACCACAGCAACGGAACATTAAAATTGACCAAGATGTCCAAATCACTTGAAATATCAACGCTAAAACGGTCGAGAGGCACCGTTATATCCGGACTGACAAAATTGTAACTTTATCTTTATGTTTCTCGTCAACGAGATGCTTAAAATGTAAAATACCTGATGCTTTAACTTATTTCTTTTATTTCGAAATATGAAAGATAAAAATCACTTCAAATTGACGATGAATGTTGATCTTTCTATTCGTTTTTTTTTTAATTCGAAGTTCTGAGTCAGACTGATTATTGTTGACGCATTCGTGCTGACGAATAACATTAACATTGGAACTTGAAGTATGGTTTATTCGTAAACACCTTTGATTGGGGTGACATTGATTTCACCTTGATTTGACGATAAACATTCAAATGTTGTACTTGTACACTACGATGATGAGAACGGATTTAAAATGCCTGATAATTTATTGAGATGATAGCTCATCGAATCAGCCAATTCAACAATATAATCTTTGCTTAGCTAAAACTCCTACAGTAAATTCTCTACGGATGGTTTTATAGATATGATATATTATTATTTCAAATGTAACTTACAAGCAGCAGTTTTTGTACATATAATTTTGTCCAATGTATATTTGTTAAGTATATGTCGCTTTTAGTTGTTGTGTGATTGTCATGTCCAAAAAGTTGGCGTATGATTACGTCAACACTGTTCAATATTTGCAAAATTAGCGTTTTTCTCAGGGCTATAGAGTATGAAAAATCCATGAAGATTGAAGTATTTCTTTACATTGTAAACAGTTCCTATGTACTCTGCTTGTTGACGAGTAAACTTAGTTATCTATAAGTATGTCCGTTACCACGTCGCGTTAGACGATAGTGAAGTGCAGGACATTACATGTTGACACGGCACCGAACACCGCCACGGTCATGGGCAAACCAAACAGTATCAGCGCAGACAGCACCGTATACCGACAAGAACAATTCGTGACGTCTCGGATAATATAAAACTGTAGGGTCTGCAGTGGGACTTATGAAATGTCCGAGTGTTTGCATTGTAGAGGGAACTTCATGTATTGAGGAACATTATGGAACAGTTATGTATGTTGGCATGCGTCGATAAAATGTCGGCTTTGCTTTGAATAAGTAGTGCCAGCTTGGATAGTACTAAGAAACCGCAAGCGGTGGTGATTTGTCGGCAAGTCTCCCACTTCTAAAAGTTAATTTTATGTATGTTGACACAGGGTTTATATGCTTCACACTGTTAGGAGTCCCAGTGAAAATGGATGAATCACTCATTTAAAGTACAATTCCACATATATTCACAACAAACACATCGTATATGTGTGGGCGGCATGTCCACATGCCCATGGGCACGACGTTGGCAAGATTTCGCAGTATTTTGTTTTTAATGCCATTATTTCCCCAAAATGTAAATTATCTTCGATCTCTCTTCTCGCTGTACAATGTTTTTGATTTAATTTGCATTCTTCTGTAGCTTCTTTTCATCATCTGATGACAGTTATTTTAATTCCCTACATTACTTTACAGAGCGATGTCAACCATTTAGACGCATTTATTGTCACACTCTGCGACGCATGAAAGAAGACATACTGCTTGACCAATTGGTCAACAATTTGTCTATAAGTACACATGACCCTGTATCAATCTGTGATAAAAATAATTGTACATAGCTTAAAAAAATAAAGAGATACACATTTTACTTTGAAACGACGATTATTTTGAGTCCGACATTTTATTTGTTTGTTTTGAGATTAAATAACAATTAACTTGTTTTTACTTTAAGGAAATAGCATTCTTTATTATGTACGTGTAAAAGGGCGTAAAAGGTGTGGTTGTCTCATTTTATGAGATGTCCGACATACATATATGACCTTGCATTTGGTAAACTGTGAACTCCCGGCTGACTGTACTTTTGTTATCAAATAATTACAGAAAAGTGCAAAAAATCGGCGTAAAGAATCGATAATCAATACAAGTGCGGTTCATATAGATGTCTTTAACATCAGCGATTTGTGTTATCGATAAACATCACAAGTGTTGTCAAATACCGCTTACTATTTCTTTCAAGGCTCCAGAAGTGCACTCCTTTTCAACAGGGTGTGACAAAATCAGCCACGATTAGTTGTTGAGGATCTGTAAACAGGATGAAATATTTCTGCCATGATATTACCACGGTCCGTCTCTGCGTCGAGTCAGACTTCTCAAACTAGTTCTGATATTGAAATATACCTGCAAAGCAAAGAGGGTTTATTCTTCACCAAGATCACACTTGGGTTTGAAAATTTGGAGTAGGTTTGTGTATAGGATACAGGGGATACTTCTCAGCTCAACATCGCTTGAACTTAAAGGATATCTGTACACAAATCTAACACGACAGCAAGCATTGGAGAAGGCACGGTTTAATATGATATTACTGAAGTTTAAGTTCACGTGTTTGGTGTGCTTCCAATCAGATTTCAAAAGTATGACCAAGGACTAAGTCTGTATAACACAGTTCCATTCAGTTGATCATTACCAGACATCGATGTCATCTGCTTTCAAATGACACAAAGTTTCCTGTTGACGACTGTCCACAGCTAGGTGAGAAGTACCTTTACCATTGGCATACATCGACACATGGACGACAAGTCGAGCTTGCATAGATCGGTGAAAGTTAGTCAGACATCGTGAATTCCGAACAGCTCAGCTCCGTATTGGATCAGACTGAGGAGAAATAAATTAACAGTCAGGTCATTCTGAGGAGATATTTGTTTTTATAAATAACACAGCGTTGCATTTCTGTTGTTATTTGAATCCCGTAATGGCTGTTAAACATTGCCCTCATCCGGTCTTTCCACTGCCATGCTTTGAAATCAACTCAGTTCGATATCTGGAAGCGGGTGTGATCTTCTGAACAAGGGATCCCTATTAAAACCTAATTATATATCCGATTACTGGGAAACAATTCTGGATAGGAAGTGTCCCGTGAGTAGTAAAATTCCTTTTTTTCTTATTGCACAGTTGTGCATATCGCCCGACAGTCTGCCGACTCTTATACTATGTGAACGTCTACACTACACTATAGTGCATGGTTGCTTATGCGATATTTGTGCCTTGACAAACCGCAGAGCACCGTGATATCCATTGGCAAATTTGATTTCAAAACACCAGGAACATATCCACGCTAATTGCTGAGATGATCGCTAAAAGCCGCTGCAACTTTGAATTTTGCAATAAGCGGTTTGGCGAAAGATGACAGAGATTTGAAGGGAATACGCCTGTCTTCAACATAAACCGTTTAGTTAAAACATGAACCAACAGTGAGATCATGGTCGTAAAATATATAGGTACATGTCGTTACATAGAATATACCAGAAACAATACAGTGATACGGAGATTATTTTGATGATAAAAAAACCGTGATGTCCAATATTTAATATATGTTACCATGAATTGAACCGACAATTACCGACAATTGAAGCTCATGCATCTGAACACAGACGGTAGCTCCCAATATGATATCGACAGATTCAGCCATAGATTGTATATAGCTTTACGGTCTATTCTACTGTGATAGGACGTGAACTGCTTGATATATTGCACGGTAATTCCATTCGCCAATCTAATACAATCGTCATCCGAAAATATTCTTCCAAACTTTCCAATGAAAATCTTGACTCCTGCCCGAAAGTGCATGGCAACTTAAACCTGCCTCGTTCAAGGAGCATATGACTATACGCCTACCCTAAGCACTGCCATCTTATAAATGGAGGGAAATTTGTGAAAGGTGTACAATTTGAAGCAGAATTCATGCGATTTTATGCAATACGCGAAATAACAGTAAACTGTAATTTTGAAGGTAATTCATATATGTAAAAAAAAACATGCACACTTATATGTAAAATGTATTCACCGACCGATAAACGGTGGTTAGTGTTTTGACATAATGGCACAAATGTTTGTCCAGTATTTTACAATTTGCATTTACGGTTTACGAGCTCGCCTTTGAACACGGGCAGGGCCGTGCTCAATATTCCTTGCTAGGCAATACGAACAGGCGAAGCCCTGTTGCGAGTACACTTTATAGGGTTTGGTCGAAAACGCTGACATGGGACGATAAAAGCGGTATTCTTAATGTTTCTGGTAAAAGAAAGCAACGTTTGGGAAGGGCGTTTTATAATTCAAAATGAAAAGAAGACAAAACTTACGAGTTGTATATGTCTAAATAGGAAAGTTCCTCAATGGCAGTGTTCATGAGAAATAAAAATCTTTATTGAATGTTGTAAAATGGTTCACAGTTGTCTGAATACTAAGCCCACGTATTTGCGTCTATAACTTCGAAAACCTTTTCTACGATATATTTTTTCCGGATACATTGCAAAATTAATTTGTTTTAGAATTTTGTGTATGTGTATGTGCGAAAGACACATATAAAACTGGGATCGAACGATGAGAGGCCATACACCTTCGTGAATGTCTGGCCCGTCAGCGGTAACGATATTGATGCAGCTGTGTATAATGACGACACTCAGGGTTACCTTCGAAGGAACTACACTCGTACTTCGCGAGATTACGGTATGCCGAAGACTAGGTCCATGTGATAGCTGATCCAAGCCCTTCCCGCTAACCTCACTTACTTCCCTGATGGAACGTACAGGCTTTGGTTAAAGTCACAACGACACATGAATGAACATGATAATTCTTGCGGTTGATAAAATCATGAAAAGTTATACTTTTCTCTCGAATTCTTTGAAAATATATGCAACAAAAAGTGCAGAACCGTGACCGGACAGTAAGGCGACAGTAAGAAAGTAAGGCTAACAGAAACCTTTAGCGAGATACATCTGAAATGAGATGCGATACAGACGTTGTGTCGCAATTCAATGAACTGAGAAGAAAATCATAGTTTTTTCACACGTCGGTGCCCATTTTTTCAGCGTGTGTGTGTTTGGTAACTAGACTGACTGAAGGACTCGCTGTTGATGCAAAATCATACCAACCCTCAACAAAAGTAGACTGCAGAATTGGTTCAATAATGGTTTGTATATTTCTGGTTTATTCCGTAAAATTCGCTTAAGCTTCATTCAGCGATATTGGAGTAAATGTCTTATGGTCAATGCATTTATTAGAAATAATTTATACTGGTCTATTCTAAGGAAAAACAGAAAAAGTTCAAACACTATAATAATACTCAAATATGTTACATAAATCACATGACAACAGGGGGAAAACACAGCTCAACAACAACAAAAGACGACACAAGTCTAGGAGAACGATCGGGACGATCGACCTGTATGGAAGACTGAACACATGACATGGCGCTGCGCCTGCAGTTTACGGTTGTTGCCACAAATACCCACGAGCGCTATACTATTGCATGGTGATCCAGGTTCTTCAAAAATAATAATTCGTGTGCATCATCCTAGCTCCAAGGGAGAAATAAACTACGCACTGTTTACACCATGAGAACAGGAATTGCTCTGTTAGTTTGTGACATGATAGTACGGAAGGTTTTTGTGCAAAGATCATCATTAGGAACGCAGCAAACAACTATTGACATATTTGGTCAATGTACGTGCATATGTATGTATGTATGTATGTATGTATGTATGTATGTATGTATGTATGTATGTATGTATGTATGTATGTATGTATGTATGTATGTATGTATGTATGTATGTATTGGGCAGTTGGATAGATGGATGGATGGATGCAGTATGCATGTCTGTGTTTTTACTATATTTTTGCCTTTAGTGCGGTCATGTAAATGACAAAGCGTTGTGGTTATAATTTCCAGAAAAAGAAAACCTATTTCATCCATGATTTGTGTTTCTCATTTTGGTAATGAATAAAAATATAAGGGTGCGATGTTGAATTGTCGGGCGATAATGGAAAATATCTTGTGTTCCTACCAATCAAGATTTGTCGTTTTGTGAAGCGTGAATGAACGCAAAAGTGGGTAGGTAACACTCACAGTTCTACTAAACATTTTTGTCAGAACAAGAGAAGGCAAAGGAATCTATAGCTAAAAATGATAATCTTTCATAGCAAGCCGGCGATGGATTTTAGAACCCGGTCTATTCCTCATTGTGGAACACACATTCGCCCACCTTACGCACCTGAGCTGATACAAGAACTACATCGATATCAGGGTTAAATATTTTATGACCACTAGCGTACGTTGTCCTGATTTTCCGATTTTGTTTGTCAACTGAAGTGCATATTAACAGTCAGCATTACAACTCAAAGTCGACAAGAGTTCCTGAGAACTGTGACGAGCGCTCTCGTTTCTGTCTTTGGTTGCGAATATATAGGCGCACGCTTTACAGGCGCTGTTAGCATCTCGTGCGCCGCAAAAGACCCGTTTATTTGTGTTTTCTGTTAATAGCTTGACAAACGGAAAACAAGCACAGGGCAATCTCCAATTGCAATTATTTAATTTGACAATTGGGATTTGGTTTGAGTACTTCTTGCCGATTTCAGTAAGGGGTATGAAGTGCGAAGGCGCTGAGGAGGATCTAGGGACAGGTTAAGTCAGAAAGTGCGCCGCTGCAAGCCTGGTTCGAAATGATTTACCGGAACACGATGATTAGATGTCGTTTTTTGACGCTGAATAGTAGCGCTCAGAGTGATGTATACACAGTTGGCCCGCTCAGTGTTTATGTTAGGATCGACAAGTAAGCGACACGGTGTTGCTCCTGCACAGAATAGCATGTTATGGGCCATTGCATTAAATGACCCACTGCAGTCATATCGTATAGCAATTAGAATACGACGCTACCAGCCAGCGTCTACCTACAGCAAGATCAAATCACGTCGTCTGCTTACAATAAACACACTCTAATAAGTCTTAATTGTCTTGTTATTTTCAGCTTGTCAAGTGGCCTCAGATAAGTTTCTATCTAAATATTCTTGTTGATTGTCCACCAGGCTGCTTGCGTGTCTTCGCCCCCGGCTACAAACCCTTCTGTTGCACCAACTCATAAAACGACTAGTGGGCCAAAACGTAAAGAATCTCACTTTTTGTAGAGAAGAATTTCAGTCTTTTTATAAGACAAGAAACTGATACAGAAAGTATTTTTTTTCTTTGTCAATGAGTGACTTAGTCTGTAGTAGCCCGACAATTTCAATTGAACGACGCACGACAAGTAAAATACAAACATACTGGTTAGATACAAGTATGTACAAAGCTTTGACAGTATCTGCTTTGCGTGGCAATCTGCCATCGTTGATTCCGAGGAGCGTAAGTGTACGATTTGTTCATAGAAAATTGTAAAAAACATTTTCTTAATTCTGTTTTATCGTATTAATATGTTAACAGTAATTTAGAGGGACAACAGATTTCGCTCGTACATGTAATACTATACTAATTCTAAAAAAGTACCATTTTTCTTTCTTTGCTTTTCAGTGTGTCGAAATACAAAATCTTGGCATTCCCAGTATAGCTTGATTGTCTACAATATGCAATGTTACTGTTGACAAATTAATTCAAATTAATGCGGACAAGAATTCCAATGTCAACGATAACATACGACATTAGACTCTTACTGATGGTGTTAACGAGATGAACGCCAGGTATGTCGATATGACTTAGGAAGTGTGTACAACAAATTGAACTTTACTAACGGGACAAAAATAACAGAAAATAAATCAAATGTTACAGCGAATTGAGTTCTAAATTTTGTTTTCAGAAAGTGCAGCAATGTATCTTTTCTCGTTCGTCCAGTCATAAACCCAAAAAAGGAAGTTTGCTGTCCGCGAAGTACATATTCTATCGAATATTAAGGACATGTTGCAATAGATCTGTAAGCTATCAAATTTCCATGTAATACTTTTTTTGTACTGTTTGTAAAATACATGTTCTTGTTCTATTCCCAAATCACGTCGAAACTCTCACTGTTCATCCAAGCAACTCAATCTGTATGTGTGTGACGTCCATTGTTATTGTTATCGACCGGATTTTTGTCCCGACTAAAATTTATTCGTCAACAATAACGCCGCATTACAATGACTCATTCTTTACATTTCAAAGTACTTCGAGGTGAAGAATTAGGACAATATTATCTGTTTTACAGTACAAATATAATGAAAATTATTTGCGGAAGTTAAAGCCATTGTCCTTCTAAGCATAGTTTCTACAGGGTCTATCCTTTAAGTAGTGTTTATCTATTGTTGTTTGTTTTTTGTTTTTGTTTTTTTGGTTTTTTTTAGGGGAATGCAATATTTTGATTCTCACAACAATGTCCTTCAGTACACATATGTACCATGGAGGTAGGAAGAGAAGGACCTTCTCTTCCTACCTCCAAGTATGTACAAAGGAATTGTACATGGAAAACTTCAACAATATCACATACAAAGTTTTATAGATCTAAACACTGAAACGGCATTGCTAGCTTGGCAATGGCATCTGTCGAAAATAAAGTCGAAAGACAGACATTGCAGGACATATGACGTTCGCGTTTCTGTCTTGAACGACCAGGAAGACTTCCACGTTCGTGGTAATATCTAAGAAAGATCACATTTTGACAACAAGTTTGAATGTCATCGTTGAAGTCCACATGCAAGAGGGTGAAGGTAGAACCTACTGTTTGTTCAGTGCCTGACAATATAGGTAACACTTGATACGCTGTGTCGACGTACATGTAGTATACGTCTGCTATAAATGAACACCGGTCGTGACGTGTGAACGATTTTGACAAGAGTGTTGTAAACACCGTAATTTGTTGAAAATTTCACCTAGCTTTACTTACATTTCCCACACTTCCATAACAACCGCGGCACGCTGTGTAAACAATTACATAGCTTTTGGCAACAGTTTGGCGAGGCAATAAACCTTTCATCGCACGGTAATAATTGCGGTCCATAACGATATATAGGCCTATATTGAGTAATTCGTTTATATAGTTCATCACACTTGGTTGACATTTCTCAGCCTCGCCCTCTGATGACTCGGATGTTGGTAAGACAGGTATCTTGTCTGGAAAGACGGCCACGTCAACGTCGAATATGGAACACATTTTGATCTTTGTACGGGAAAGTCATGGCAAACGTAGGAGGAACAGAGTATTCCCCCTAAAATTTTCGGAATTTGAACCCTCGGCATACATAATAGCCCAAAATAGTTGAACGCAGTCGTGTGTTGAAGTACGGTTTTGCTAATGTCAAGAAAAACAAACCATGAAGTCACAATAGCTTGAGAGAAAAGTGAAAAACGAATTGATGATATCCCTGGGCACTTTACACGGGTAGTTGGGTAGAATGAGGGATTAGTGTATTTGTGTAGGCTAAGCGATGTGTACAATAATGGCATGTTGAAAAGCCACGGGGTGTGAACGTCACAGGGCAACCAGACAGGTTGATGTATTGGTGTAAGGCTTATGTGTAAGACAGCAAACAAATATCTTCAAAGATCAAGATGAAGATACTACATCTTGATCCAATACGATTCATCTTCACGGATTTAACTGTCTATGCCTGCTGCGATTTTTTTGCCCCAAAACTTAGAATAACATAATTTTCCTTGTCACCAACCTCCACCTGTGTGGCCTGAATGCAAGTGAGGCAAAACATATGTCACTACGGTCCAAAGTCGATTGTTGGAAATTCTAAGAGTTCCAACCCACACACCGTAACATCACTGGCACCCGTTTCTCAGACCTCCCAGTGGTGTTCGATACAGCTGTTTGATAGCAGTACATTATAGAGTGTAGGTAACTGGATGAGCTCTTTTGCAGATGTCTCTTGCACACGTTAGCACACAATAGTGCCAGATACTGAATTACTCGTCCAAATTATTCGTGATGCCTTGTAAGTATACACAATGGTTATGTATTCCATCCTCAGTTTCTGATTCCAGTAAATATAAGGCCTGACTTCCAATATTATGAAAGCACTCGAGAAAAGTTTTCTCGAATCTAGTTTTTACGGTTTCTCCAGATCTTACCATTACGTTTGGTATTGAGATTAGTGGGTCGACCTGTCTGAGCCTTCGGAATTCTTAGGAAAAAAAACTTATCACAGGTGTCTGATCATAAGTGTGAAGTAAGCTGTAAAAGAATATCTTGAGAACAAGTGGATCAATCGATCACTTTGGATTTTAAATTATTAAACCTTTCTGGTGGAAAACTTTAAGAAAGTTATATGACAAGACACGACCTTGTAAGTTGAATAAAAGTACCCTCGATTGTGATCATTTCATTGGACATGAATCGACAGGAAGCTCAGGGACTTGTCGACTAGCCGGTAACTGTACAATGTTTCAATACTGGCATTGAGAAAGGTGTTTATCACTTGGCATATTGGAGTTTACTACAATGTAAGAGGTCTAGCTGAAGAAAAGAACATGGACTCCTCAGACTCCTGGTTGGTTTGAAAGTGTTTTGCAATATTCTATAAAGATACATATGTGTCCATGAATTATTTGTACATCTAAAAGGTTAAAGGGCCACTATTTGTGTTTTTTAATGTTGCTAGTCCTACCCAGTATAGCATGTTGAGATACACGGTATTCTGCCTAAGTGTACATGTAAACTTTATTGTTATTACAGCGCTGTAATTCTTGCCCGGACTAGAATTCAAACGTAAATATCATTTGAATTCCACACATGTAAAATACACTGTGTTAACGAAACTGAATAGGGGGCGTTTCAGCATGCTTTGGTGAGTAGAAGAATAATTTGAAATTGACATACAAAACAAAACGGTAAAACAAATTATCAAAAGTTACCGACCCCTTAAATCACATCTTTTCCCATCAAGGCTGCGCTCCAATTTCTATTACTTAGTTTTCTTCGTTTTACAAATTTACGGCTTTCTCTGCTCACACATATATATGAACTGACCCATACATCATTCTTATTTCCCAGAATGCATTTCTGTCGTTCTAAATACGTGATTACCTGGTACACCTGCATGGTAATGAATGCAAATGGCAGTTTGACGAAAATCTTGGTGTTGATCAGGGCAACTTGAATACACTTTGATGTATAAAAATAACTTTTGGGCGGACCATTTGATATCCTAGGGTACATTCGGAGAAAAAAATTCCGAGAGGTAGTCTTTATAAAAATCCACCAAGGATGGCAGAAAAAAGATAAAAAATCGCTAGCAGATATAAGGTAAAAACAACAATGCACGGTCAGTTACTTTAAGTTTTGTACAGAGAATTTAAAACTAAGTTTGGTTTAGAGAATTACTTACTGGATATTAAGAACTTACGCTGTAGAAAATTGGTCACAAAACTTCGTATTTCTGATCACTGT